>UYRU01042840.1:0-17416 GCA_900617775.1 Dibothriocephalus latus | reverse complement strand
GCGGTCACTAGGTTTCAAAATTATTTGGCAATTTAGAAACTTTTTTAAAACCAAAAGATATCCTTCCTTCAAGTGTAAAATGTAAAAAAGGCGTAATTTTCTACTAAAAGAGTACAAGAAATATTTTTTTCGTGCTTTTTTTCCATAAACTATATTTGAGTATATAAATGCAGTCAAAATCAATGATAACAACGCATACTATTTAAGTGGTTAAATTTGATAATATATACGTTTTGCTAGTGGTCAGAACGAAGCTCGCTACCAATCCCGTATTCTTTGATGACTGAAATAATTGCAGACTAGACTACGAGATAATCCGTATCACAACCTGAGTCAATGCTGATTACCGGAAGAATATCAATCTTTCGAATATTTCGGCATGTTACACAAATTCTGGCGCTGACTGTAGGTACCATCAAGCAGTTCATATATAGTTGATTCACATAAGATTTAGTTTCAACGTATTAGCCTTTAGTAGAGACGTTCTGTTTCAGACGGGCTTTTGGCAGTCGGATTATGGATTATTTTTTAAGAGAGCACTACTTTTAACGACCAACCAGGGAAAATACTTAGTTCAGTTGAAAACACACTATTTACCAAGGTCATTTCGGAATTGTAGCGTCACAATCTTTCAGTTCTGTTCTTTCAGATTCTTATCGTCAAACAGGCTAAAATTGAGATTACTTTTTCGCCTATTATTGCATTTACATGGCTCAGGTGAATACTGTGTGTTTTTGGTGGTTTTACGATAGGAGCACTAAAATGAGAACCACGATAACCAAAGTAGTAGGTGGAATCGCAGTAGCCGCCAGGTCAAATCCACTTTGAAGCTTTATTACGGCAAAAACAGCCAATATTTACGTAGACGGATTAAAGACATAAGAAACAGGAAAAAGTAGTCTAAGTAGGGCACATCACATACCTCTCCTCCCAGCACTTTGCCCTACGGAACCGGTGGTTATAAGGTTTTTGAGGGTGGGCCAGTAGGAATGGCAGTGAAGTAAGTATAGACTGGAAACATTAAGTTGAATTTGTTTCCGGCGGCCGCTAGGAGTAAGTTGCTCCGCACGTAAATGTAAGGTGTGCCGCGGACTATACTAATCTGACTCCCGGACGGTAAGTTAGACCTCAGGTAAGTTTAAGTAGACTACCTCCAAACGACCTTTTATATTTTGTTATGAATTTCAAGAAATCTGTATTTTGATAATTGTGTGTTTTCGCAATACGTTAAACGATCAAACAGATTAGCAAAGTCTACAGATATAAATCAACAGCATTTCTTAATACAATAAAACGAAAATGCAAACAGCAGTTTTGAAGGATTATTTAACTGCCTATTCTTATTCCCTACCTATGAAACGCCGATTATCACCGTCTCCTTAGAACAAAATGCTGAGATCAGGGGTATATAAGGTGCATTACATAAAATACTGTTGTCGGCAACAGAAATTGGAATAGCCAATTTCCGCTTACTAACTGGTGAAAGTCCGCCAAATCCAGTTCCTGGTTTGGATCACGTGGGCTTTACCCCGTTGTTTTTGTTCGTTCTGGATTATTTTCAGCGTGTTTCCGCGGAGCCATGGGTTTTGAGAGTTCTCATTTGTGAACAGGATTTGCTAGTTCATAAAGCTTATTTCGCAATCTTTGATGCACTGGCAAGTTACCTTTCTTCATGGAAGGGAAGGCAGATTTTTGTCAACCACATTACCAAACATTAACCATAGATTTTCAAATGGATTCAAGTCTAGACTATTTTCTGGCCACATGTCTCATCTCAAGATTTGTGGAATTTTCTCTAACAGCAACTTCTGAAACTCCAGATCTGTATGATCAGTGGCTCCGTCCTGTATAAAAACAATTTTTTGCACATTTTGACCTTTTTACACAATTTTCTGATCTTTTTAACATTAATTGTTTTACGATCTTCTATGTATAACAATACACCATTTACTCCTCGCCCATGTACTAAAATGCAGAAGTCAGAGAGCTCACCAAAGAACCTTGGTGACATCATGAAAGTAGGGCTAAATTTTTGAACTTTAATATTCTCAACCATGTTACGACTTGAAGCCCAAAAACGTAATTTTTGCGTTTAAAAAATGGAGCCTTTTGTTATGGAAATAGAATTGTTTCTAGTCATCTACATTTCGCTTCCTGAGTGCATGAAACAGAAGAATTTTGTTTTAGGTTTTTCCTGTCATCCTGTCCACAGGTCCTCTCCTGAGCGCAAACAAATGTGTTTTCGTTTTCTTTTTCTTCCAGGGGTTTTTGACGGCGCCCAACATTTGCTGTATCCACAAACCTAATCATTATCTTTCGAAAGGTCATCCTAGTTTTGATTCTTTTCTTGTAATCTAGGGAATCTCTTTCTATGGTTGGGGGCTACACCCAACCTTTCATCCACTTGCCGGTGCACAGTAGAATTGAAACCACTAAGGCCTTTAGCATTCACTTTTATGCGAGTTTATTTGTTATTTGCCTTGGTATACCGATGGCTAGTGCAGTAACGATAGTTCAATTCTGCCCTAACATTTTTGGTCTTCCAGCGTTCTTCTGCTTTGTAAGGGTGCCTGTCCCTTTGCCGTTTGGCTATCAATATTTGACCGTCCTGATGAAGGCACGTCCTCTCGCCTAATCCCGGCCTCCATCCTACCTACAACTCGATGTCTGGTCTCTGAGCGTCGCACCATATATTCGCAGACGTTGTTTTTACAAATATAAAACATTCTTTTATATCCATACACCTCAGCTGTACAGAAAACATTGGGTATAAACTTTGTCTGGAAATATATAACCAACCCTTAAGTTTGCGAAATACGCAGATTTTATTGCCAATTATTTATTTTTAAAGACATTATCTAACTTTTAAAAGGTGTAAATAAATTTAGTAGAGAGTGTCATTCCTAAATGTTTTCTCAAACTGAAAGTTCAACGGTTAAGTGGAGACGATGGCCCAAAGGAATGATTAAGAACGAAGTATTTTAAGTACGCTCTTCACCTGAATTTATATCCACTGCAGCATGCCTGATAAAAAGATAAACCAGGCCCGATGTCTCCGCATCCAATTTATGCGGAATAAACATGCGGAAAATTTTAACAACAGCTGTCTACGTGTTCGGTCTAAGAAGACTAAAAATAAGCAAAACGGAGTTTATTGCACGTTTTGCCTTACGTCGGAGACGACTCACAAGCGACTGACAGCATCACTGTGAGACAGGAGCTAGGAACTGTCCACTGAACCAACGTTACCATGCTAATCGGGGTGATAAAGATCAAAGACCAACTAAATCGCATGCCTAAACTGGCTTTGTAATTATTCAGTTCAAACTGGGCGTTTGCTCGGATTACGCATACATGAACATAAACGATTGTATGATGAGATGACGAAGTACCGCAGGCTACGGCTCACCTTCGCAGCGGGCATGAGTTCAACTTCACAACGGTCAAGATTCTCTACCAGACCCAAATGAAGAGAAGCCGATAATTGATTGAAACTTGATACAAGGATGCAAACTGATTGAATAGGTGTATGGATCTGGCGCCGGCGTGCACAGCCCTGCGCAGTCAAATCGAGATGTGCGCCACTGGCAGTTGATTAGTTTACACTCCCTATAATTGCTACTTTTGCTGCGGACGAATAATTCCTGTAGGACTTTGAAAGATCAGGACAATAAGCAAACTCTTCTGGTGCTCAACCAGCCTTTTCTTTAACTCATACCAAGCGAATACTATACGCGCGACCAGCAGAAATTTCGCCGTCTAATGTAATTTCTAATCATATACGGATTGAGGACAGAAATAGGTACTTGGTGCGAGATGTTTTCTTGCATTATCATCAAAGACCTTAAGTATGCCTTATCTAAACGCTAAAACAAGCTCTAGCTCTACCTTAATCCCGCCATTCACCCTATGACAAACATTCTTGATTTTCGAATCCATCAGAAGGTAAACAGACATATGGGCGTGCCCGTCCGCAAAGGGTTTAATGCGCGACGCAGCCCTTTCCTTCATAGACCCCTGGAAACCTACATCAGCGTATAAGTGTCTGAAAAATGGGGCGGAAGCCATGAGTTTGTAAATAGTTCTGAATTGAACTTGTCAAAATATTTATGAAAAGCCGCGGGAAGCATATGCATATTTTATTGCGTCCGTCGTGCATGAAGCTTGCAAAATACAAAAGGGCACTGGAAAAAATCCAAACTGTTCAGTATTCTAAGTCGGACAGCCTGATTGACTATTTTTCCTTGCTCTGATAATGCATCATGATGTGAACTGTCCACTGGAAGAGGGAAAGAAAAGTTGACACTCTGAATGCCTCTATCCCGACGATGAATCGTCTCACAGAAAGGCTCCTGAGTGCAGCCGCCACACCGCTGCCATGAGAGTCCACACATTTGCCACCGAGTTTTCATAATTTTTGATTGGTAAGTTGTGGCTGACGTTTTCTTATCAAGCGAATCAAAGAAACACATGCTGGTTTCGGGAACAGCGGTTGGGCAAATTCACAGTTCATGTATCAGGCGCGCGTCATAGCAGATACCAACACCGAAAGATCAATGTACACGACACATCTGCTTGTTGTTTATTCTAACCTGGTCGAACAGGATAATGTTGTAGCCGCTTAGCACATTGCAACAGAAGGACATTTTGTGCAGCGACTCCTACAAATTTGAACTCATCCGCATTAAGGGGACCTAGTGAACGTTATACGTATAAGACCATGCACGTACACTTAGACGGGTTATTTGATTCTCGTTGATGAACGCTCACCGACCGCTAACGGAACTCCCGGTCCTCATCAACCTTTAATCTCATTTTTTAGACCCCGAAAGCAGCGTAACGGGTGTAAGTGTAGGCAGATACTATTGCTGGCAAAGCAGGGTATACTGGAATGCCCATTTCTGACTTATTAGCCGTTGTCAGTCAGCCATACCCAGGCGCACGTAGTGCAAAATCAGAGGGTCGAACTCGAAAATTTTGGATCAGAAGTTTAAGGCCTTAAACACTGATCAAAGAGCTGGTGGTCTTGCCAGTTTAGGTCGGGAGATATCGATACCCGTTGTTGAACGTTCATCGACCGCTAACAGAATTTACTTGGCTGTTTGATTATTGGTGACCTCTACGTATAAGGCTACCCCTTGATCGTTCTAACACTTTTCGTTTATCAGAAGTTCATCTTACGCAAATTTACTTAACGAACAAACCCCTAGGCTGCACCCATTGCCTATGATGTTTCATAAAAGTATTCATTTCTGACGGTCGATGTTTCACAATAGGTAAATAAGCGAATGCATCAATCCAAACAGCAGTTGATTAAATTATTATTTAGCACATTGTTTAAGGAAGATTTCGGTTGTGTTCTTAAGGAAAATCGTTCTGATGTTAATGGATCGCGCTTAAACTGCACGCAATGTCCAGTGAAGCGTCTGGTGTGAAATCACCCCTCCTATGCTTTTCGTCAGGATGAGTCCTGGTTGGTGCGGTGATGGCTTGAAACTTCGCGCTCGAATTATTATTTGTCGTGATTTCCTCAAACGCGTCTGATACGGGCTTCGTAATTGCGCGATAATTATGCTCGATGTCGTCAGAGTTTTTGCTGGGCCCGACCCTTCCCACGTGATTGATTCTCTTGCTCAGGCAACTTCTAAGTACGCAGTATGGGAAAGCATAATCGTTGCGCTTGTTGGAAAACTGGGGGATGACATGGATAAGGAAATTATGGCAATTAATGAGTAGAACGCGAATTGTCAAGTCATCACCGCACCTCTTAGGCGGATACTTCTCGTACGCACGCGGATGACCGCTATGAATTGTAAATACCGTGCAATCTGTGCATATGTGACCAGTATCTGCGCATGGCGCTGACTATCCGACCATAACCTATGATTAAGTATTCTCGAAAGAATCTTAAACGTCAGGAAAATAAAGCTCTTGTTCCAGTGATCACATCTTCTCCTTCTTGTGAACTGCTTCCTGGAACTCGCATATTCACTTCTACTGGCAGTTAAACGACCACCCGGAAGGGTGTGAGAAATTGGCTGACGGATTCTGAGTCAGCCTTCAAGTACAAGAACGATGGCTTAAATTGGGGGTCGGCCTGAATTGGTCTCTCTATTCGTTTGTGCATACACTGGTTGACAAAGTAAAACGGGTAGGTATTCTTCTTAAGAACTCCTCGACAATACTGCAACTGAGCAACCTTACTGTTTGCTTCAGTGCAGGGCTTTTCCACTCACGTATAGAGCACCTTTTCGCAACAGCGTTTGTGGCTCATTTAGTGGTTCCTGTTTTACCTCAATACTTGCTGCATTTCTGTCGCTTTCCTGAATGCTTTTCTTTTTAAGCCACATACCTTTCTTTGGCAGGCGAGGCCATCGAGACAGTTCAATTGGTAGTTTTCCTATACCTCTATCCATTACTCTTATCCGTCTCAGTTTCTGATGGTGGTAGAATAGCCGAATAATAACGAAGTCCGGCCACGCATACTCTCGATCGCGTGATCGTAGTCCTTTACTACGACGGACGCGTTGGGTCGCTTCTGGTAACTTTTTGTGATAATTGTGTCTTCCTATGCCCGTGAGAAATATTCTGCGTGTACAGCAGCTGTTCGATAGCCGAGGTGAACGTATAAAAAATCCGTAAACAAAAAGCAATTCTCCGCTGGGATTCTAGCAGAACAAGCGAGGTGTCTGCCTTCATTTCCCTGTCTCTGTCTTTTATTAGACACCTTGTAGCATCTACATTCCAGGTGAAGACCCTTTTAGTGGCGACAGTATTACTTTGCTGACTGACTTAATCACCACCTAGGTTGTAATTTGGAGACAAATTCTATCCTAGAAAATTCCCTTATTTTGCCGTCAAGTCAGTCTATGGTAAGTGTTGCGCCTTTGATAAATCGAGAGTGCAATATGATGCGTTCATTAATACGTAAGAAATAACGACTTTTTTTTTTACCAAATCCAGCCATTAGACTAAGGATAATGTGAGAATTAGCACAGTTTAGTATTACCATAGTGCAGCCTAAAAAAGAGAAATAGTTCAAACGAAAGGGGTTGTAAAAATAAGCTGCGAATACAAAATTTCAACTTTGGCGGTTTTCTGCTACCTATAGTAGTTTAGTCCATGTTTCGTGTCTCTTTCCAGCTTCCTTGAAAAGGGTTAACGTTGCATAGATGGCGCCTATTAGAGTGGTGAAAGGGAACATTATCCTGCACAACAAAGATAATGGTTGACATCAGTGAATGGTGTAGAAATCTAACAGACACAATGGTTGTCGCCCGGTATCATGCCTGAATAGTTTTCCTCTTTAGTGCATTCAACTGCCCACTATACTGGCCATCAGGTTTTGGAATTCGTACATGTGCACAGTTTGGCATTGGCTCTCTTCCAGCGACTGAAAGTTCACCCTACCATAGATCTCTCAAGCTGCTATGCCATTATTGTTATTCACTCACATGTAGTAAATAGCGCAAAAGTTACAGATGACATAGTTGATGAGCTTGATAGTTCCACTTGTCGGCAGAGCGCTTTTATGTCTCCAACGCATGCTAACGCTCACCTAATGTTACCAGGTTCTTTGTTGATACAAAGCAGTTGAATTAGGTAAGCGTAAAAATTGGCAGAGAGTATTACCTGCAAAGAGAATGAAGACTGAAATGGCCATTAGTCGCTCACTAGCTGTCGTCAGCCAGTCACATCCAGCCCCAGTTGGTGCATCAGTCAAGGCTCTGACTCGCAATCTTGTTGGCTTGCCGGTTCAGGTCGGGAGATATTGACACCCGTTTACGAACGTTCAGCAACTGTCCACCGACTTTATTTTGTACCACTCTGTCCCGAGAACTGCTCAACTTTTTGGCTTATCCCATCAGTCCAAATGCATTAAAGCCTGTAGTGTATTTTTTTAAATGGAGAAAAAAGTCTATAATTCATTGTTTACTTTATTCTCTAAAATTTGATATTGAGTCGCTACACAGTTTTACCAGCTCGCGGGTACTATAGGGCAGATATTGATTCCTGATTATTGTATCTCTCATTTTAATTACCGCGCGCCAAACATCAGGCTATTTAAATACTGACTTTTATTTTATAGGATATTCTCGCTAAAAAAAACAATGAGTACGCTTGAAATACTGCTTACCAAGTAGCATATTCTATAGTCATTTATGTCACGAGAGGATGCCGGCTTTCTAACAAGCTCCGTTCTGACTGCTAAGAAAATACATGTACTATAAAAAGTGGCCATACGAAACGCATGCATTTTTGTCTTTAATTTTGACTGTCTTTATAAAGTGAAGTATATTTTATGGTAAACATACAAAAAATTACTTCTTTTACTCGCTTGGTAGGAACTTCTGCCTTCATCAAAGTATGCTTAAAGAAGGAATGGGACGTGAACGTCTCTCTTCTTGCCTCCCCCAACCAAACGCTCTAGTGCAACAACCCTACTCCCCAATTTTTATTTTGCCTGACAATGCATGCTGTTACCTGCTACAAAATATACGAGTTCCACTCGATTTCTAGTATATCTTTTTTCTGACGATGTTAATCTGTCCAACACGTAAATCGCGTTATAAAGGGGTGCGTCTTTCCAACTATTCATATTTTGAAACGGCCGAATTCTTATTTTCTTTTCGCTTATGGCATACAAAAAGCTGTCCTCCATTGGAATATGGGTGGCGTTTATCCCGAAATTTCATTTACTACTCACGTTAAGGACTTTTAAGTCATTTATGTCTAAACTTAAAGAATTGTTTCCCAAGTACGAATGCAAGTTTATATCTAAAACAGCTTCCAATTATCCGTTACAAGCATGGCTATAAATAGCGCGTCCTTTATTGCTCAGTTTTCTTTCCGCAACCGACAAATATATGGACGAAGCAAAGCTTGTAGGCTTCAAGTGAGGCAGTGAAAACCAGCGTTTGCCATTTCCTTTTCTGACAGTAGCAACATGAATGTTGCTTAACCAGTACCGTAAACATGGGAAGTGAAACTTATTTTACCACAAAAAACCATTTTTATGGATCAGTGCTTCAGGTGGGGTAGTTTTTAATTGCTTGGTCTTCCTTGTGATGCAAGCACGGCTGCTGAATGTTTTGAGAATGTTTACAAGATCCCTTCTGCAGAGGAGCAACTTGTTTTCTTTGCGTCAATATGGTTTTAATTTCTTTACACGAGTCCACCTCCTTTGCTATACTTCGAGCAAACCTCGCTTTCTACCCAGAGGCGGTTGAGAAAATTTTTGGGAACCGAAAATGAAGAGAACTTGGTTTTACTCAATACAAACCATTAACCGCGGGCGCCTAATTAGTTGAGACTTCATTTATGCAAATTCAGAAGGACTTAGTATTGGCCCCCACTTCTACGGTCATAAACCTTTCCCAATTCAAGGAGTAATTTCGGCTAAAACTCGCTCAAATGCTTGTTTCAAGATGTCACAAACTTTGTTCGTTGGGGGTTAAATTCCGAGGAGCATCAGACCCGCACCTGTAAAGAAAGCTTTCAGCACGTAGTCTCCACTCAAGGGCATTGTTAGAGATAGTGGATTAGCTTTCCCGGGAGATTTTTTCCCTTTTCCTAGGGGAATGAATGAGCGTGGCTGTGCATTCATGCTCGCTGTCAAAGCATCTTTCCGGCAAAGCGAAAAACTTAATCAGATGGATTGAATGACATGAAAGTCAATGAAGCTAGAAATATATGCTCTTTATATAAACCCCTTCTGCCTACATCCTTAGTCGCCTCGCCATGGAGGCACGAGTGAGAGCTCTAATTGCAACATGGACGGACGAGTGTGTCCTCTACCAGACTGGTGTGCGCGCATCTGCTTATGTATATTCCCAATATAATACCAGCAAGACAGTGAGTTTGTAACTCAATGGTTAGGGTGTTTGACTTTTATCAGAGAGGTCGCGAGTTCGAGACTCGGTTATGACACCACCTGGGTTTAGGTATGACTAGCGGACGACAGCCAATATTCCAGGAATGGTCATCTTAGCCTCCCTTGTCTTTGTCCCTTATATCCTTCTGCGTACTCCTAATATATCTCTAATATTCACGCCGGTAATTAGGAGGTTATTTGCTTACTCAATCGAGTACAGTGATCATGTGCTTCTAGCAAGCAAAAAAAAATCCCCTACGAAGCAGAAAAAAGCACTAACACACGTTGATGAAAGTTATCTGACTGTTAACAGAACTCAGTTGTCCCGCCCTGCATTGAGCCTCATTTCTCGACCCCTGACAGCAATCGTAGCCGCTAGTACTCTAAGGAAATAGTATGGTCGATAAAGGCAAGGGTGACTCGAATGGCCATTTCTGACTTATCAGTGGTTCTCAGCCATTCATACCCAACAGCATGTGGCGCACCGTCCGAAGATCAAAATCGCGATATTTTTGACCAGAGTCTAACTCTGTACCCATTGAGCCACGAACTCGTCTTCTTGCCGGTTTAGGCCTGGAGGCATTGACACTTGTTAATAAACGTTCACCTTCCACTACCGGAACTTATCTGGATTCGAAGGTGAAACAGCCGAGTAAGGTTCTTTGCCCAGCGGTCGTGTTTAAATTCTCTGATTTGTTTACTCGACTTGACATCTTCCCTTGTATCGACAATGGTAATTATTGACAACTGAAACATGAAATACGCGGTTTGCACTTGCTCGCAACAATACTTTCCAAAAAGACATCATTTCTGGAAATAATATGCTCAAACTAGGGTTTAATTCATTTATCTGCACTAAAACTAGGTGACTAACAGTTAATACTATAAAGAAAGGCATGTAAAACAGGCGATAAATCAGAACCTTTTGGTATCTCAAGGCACTTAATTTCAGACGAAATCAGAGCCACCCCTTTTTTATTTTTTGTAAAACATTAACTGTTCATGCGCGATCACTTCTTAAGCACACGTATCTAGGCTCCTTAAATTTATCAACATTGTCTAGATGGTTGATATGGTGATAACTTACGGTCTTACTATTGGATGCATATATTATGTGACCTATTTAAAATAACTGACTACGAAAAAAAACTACTCAAAATCGGCAAATAAGGGGCTGTCCATTTTATTTATTCGCGAAGCCTATTCATAAAAATGTCCCTTTTCATACACAATATTTGTCGCAAGTTTTTTATCAGGAAAAATGTATAAATACTTAAACGGTCCTCAACTTGCCCTTATGGTTCTGTGTTAATAGCTATCCTACACAAAGGTCGCGCATTCAAGCATGCATTTTGGAGAAGAGGGAAGGCAGAACTCTTGATTTCAATTACACGCGACTCCTTCTGCAGTTGAAAATTGCCTTTTACCGCATAAATCCAATTAAGCAAAATGCAAAAGGAAGGGGTTTAGGATATCAGATACTTCATGGATGTAAAAAAGACATAATTTTGGATGATTTTAGTTTGACAATGCAGCAATAGCGTCTACTGGCAGTCCTTTGCTGAAAGATCTAGATATTATTTTGTATTTTCGTCATACTCTTAGTAGAACCACGGATGGCATCCCATAAAATGCTATGGTACGTTGGAAGCGTATGGTGTTATACATTATGCGCTAAATATCGTACAATTTTGATAACGAAGTTTGACTGGGTAGTTAAGGATGCATATGGTCACGTTATTTTGATTATCTTAATAGACCTTATCCTGGAAAAGCCTCTCAATTGGAACATTCTCCAAATAGGTTAGGTTTTTTATATGGGAAATGGGTATTGTTTTTTTGTGAAAATGAGCGAAGCCTCATATCGAAAGAATTTTCTACGCTATTACGTATGAGAGAACCAAAATTGCATTATAGAGAAACTCCATAATAATTAAAAGGTATAAAACATATCCCTTCCAGAACCGGAAAATGTTCTCCGAAACTGTTCAGATGGAACTGAGTTTATGCATAATGAATTGAATTTGTTCTGAGAAACTAGGAACAATTCCACTTGTAAAATTATCTTTTGCTATTATGTGAAGTTTTGTGCCATAAAATGAAGTTTTAAATTTGTATGACAAATTTGTTTTACCGTACCGATAACTGTGAGCGTGAGCTACATGTATAAACGAGAACGTGCGATATACGGTCACTTTTTGTTGTTGAGCTGTGCCGTGGAAATATGAAGCCATTTCCTAAGTGAACCTGACTTCGTCTGCTTACGAATGTTTGCAGCCGAATGTTTGCCACGCAATTCGTTAGCTTATATATTTGATTTAAGCAGGGCCACCATATACAGAATTATTAACTAAAAAGACAGTGCCCAGAAGGAAAATCCTGGACGAAAACTGTCTATAACCAAACAGAATGACGATTTTATTCGCCGAACCCTAACAAATACCATTATATACGCGTATTCGCTATTCATAGGGAACATATGTCCGTGTTCTCTCAAACACTAGTTAGGACCTCAAGAATAGGTAAGTCACAGGCTTTCACTTTGGAAAACCATTCTTTATTGTGATGAAGTACTCTTCTTAGCCAAATCTACAACGTCGGTACATGCGGTCATTTGCAGAACGAAGTCCCACAAAGAACGCAGTACTTCGACATCAACATTTAAGGGCTATCAATGCCTCATGGTTTGGATGGCGATCAAATTCAATGAGTGACCAATCTGGCGGTCAAGGAAAGGAATGATCAACGGTCATGTATACGTCAAAATTTTCAAAGTTGTCTTTGGTTTAATGGTATTCACAGGCATCGAAAAATATTGTCATGTTACGAGACAATGCCCTCGCTCACCGATCAAAGGAGGTATGAGCTTAATTAACCTTACAGATATAATCTAATTTTTAAGACTACAGCCACCCTTTTCGCCTGAGTTTTGCGAAAAATTTTTATTCCTCCAAGCAGTCCTGACCTCAATCCGATGGAAAATCTCTTCGCCTTAATCATGAAAACCTTGGGCAAACCTCCTAAACATCTTTCAATGGATCATAATTTTGAGGTTGTTCTTAATAATAACATAGACCAACCTACCATTAACTACATAGTTGTCGCTTTGATCTCCCAAATTACTGCTGTTAAAAACGTTAAAGGGCACTCAACAAAATACTACGATGCTACATATTTATAACTTTGCCTTATTTTGTATTTTTATCTAATTTTCTTACATTTTTTCTCACTTATAGAACGATTTTTAATCCTGGACATTTCTTCAGCCCCCTATTATATTTGACAGCTTTCGGTTAACCAAATAAGGTCTTGGGTAATAAATGACACTTTATACATCGAAGTATGCCTTTCTTTAAGGATTTATTTTTCCTTTTGCGCAGTATGACTTGTGGGTCCGTTGAGGCAATCGCTTGATGAGCTGCGAGGGTTTTCGTGCAGACTTGATGGTGTTTTGCGAATTTTTGCGCGTACTGTATTTTTTTATTGCCATGATTGCGCCAATACATTACTTAGAAACAGATATGGCAGATGATTTGAGGTTTTTCAATATCTTACTTATCATATGGTTACTCTTCTGTGCATTTCAAAACTTGGAATGAGAGCTAAGGTTACAACATACTGCAGAAACAAATAACCAATACATACGCATTTGTGAAATCCTTACTTCTTAATACAAATAATATCACTACATTTCAGTAAAATTCGAAGATTGTCAACGTTTCTAACTTCTACCTTGATTTGGAGAAGAGTAAAATACACGGAAGTCCACCAGCGATATATCTAATTAAACTGCCATTCTAAGAGGCAACTTATTCGGAGCCTTTTTATCTGATCTCACTGAAAATAGTTGCTAACGTCATTTTTGGACTGTGAATGAAGGTCGCGGGTTTTGGCACAGAGAATGCTATCCCTTTTAAACAGGCAATGGCGAACTTTTCCTTTAGGTTACGATGGTTTCTGGTATAAACATAAAGGCTGATCCACCTCGTCTCGGTTTCTTCTGTCTTCGTTTCCTTATCCATTTTTCCATCAAACTCCCCCTCTCTGCGGCTGCTGCACTTTGTGTACTTTTTCGTTATTATAAGTATTAGACACCGACCTCCTCTCACTTGAACTTTTCCCTCAGACGGGTTATGCACTTAGTGTATGCCCACTTTGACGTGTCTAACTTCGCGATATTCTTGATTAAAATTAATTTACTTTTCCGCTTCAAGTTGCTCCAGGACAAAATTAGTTCTCGTTATCTTTTCTTGTATCAGGTCGTTGGAGACAGGGAAAATCTCTGATATGTGTCGTAAGATACTAACAAAAATATTAAAATATATTGTTGTTCAGCAAAGATTATGCAAGTTGAGTTGACTTACTGATAATCACGTAGCCTTATCTGAACAGCGAGCAGTCAGGACGGGCTGTCCGCTTTTGTAAACGCTTCGTTGCATTCACCTGCTAAATCTTAATTTGCTAAAATTATTAATTAATTAATATATATACCTTGCAGTGACTTTCTTTGGAATGCAATTAGAAGGCATGTTAAGTGTCCCTTTTACAAGAATTTGGTGAAGACTTGTGAATTTGTATTTTTTTTTAAAAAAAGGACAATGCACGTTTTGATTTATGAAAGGCTAAATTTTATATTTTTTTAAGATTGCGAGATGTCTATCCAAGATGGACCTCACCTGTGTGCTTACGCATGCCGTATCGTGTTTCCTTTTCTACATAAATGTTAATTCGTCCTATCTGACGGCCTTTTGATAGCACAAAAAATTCCGGATCGTTCTAACGCAAAAGTAGACAGTATTTTCTTTTGAAACAGCAAACGAACTTGTAATGGTAGCAGCAAGTCTGGGTCAACTGAGAATTTGTGTAATCATTTTCTTTAAATAAGGTATCTAACTGTGAATTAAATTGAGACTAACTACTGATTGGAAGTAATTTTTTTATTCATGTTATTTATGAAGCATACTTGAATTCTTAATTGTAGCGCACATCAACGTGGTAAATGCACATACCTTCAGGGGATATGTGCTGTAGATTTTCACGGCAAATAAGAAGACTGCAGTCAAAGTCCTGAAGTCCTACTTAGCTAAGAGACCTTAAGGTATGTTGAAACATCGCCCTACACCAGCATCACCTGATAAGTTACCTCTGTTTGGAAACCAAATGCAGTTTAACATTTCGTGAATTAGGCCGGATTTCATAAGTTTGTTGGAAGATTAATGAAAATTGTTTATGGAGGCTGAGTCTGTTTTATTAATTAACACATATTCCAGCTGTTTATATGCATAACAGTACTATATTATCGCATCACGTTTCCCTTAGGACAATCTTCCATTATGAGCCTGTAGCCAGCCTTTTACGGCTTGCATGCCGTAGACAGGACTGTTGACTTTGGTAAAAAAATTGTTTGGTTGATGTTGTAACTTGCAATAGTAACGGTACAGACGTGTGGTTTGCCGGTATTCTGCCGCTGTTTGACGCAACTGCGAGAGGTCCGGTTTATCAGCGGGCCCCTCAGTTATTCCTGTTTGTTTTCTGGTTGATATGCCAGTGTTGAAAGTTCAACTTTTTGATTTATTTACATTTTAATTTACGTCTGTGGTAAACATCAGCATATTGTAAGTCTATACGTATGATCGTAACAAAAATTAGACAGTAGCAGAATATCGGCGAAACAGGTACCTCGGCTTCAAGTATATTAAGCTACGGAACATATTAATATAGTCAATCCGTTGATAACAAGTATGTATTACACCGTGGTTGACAGGTTTCAGTCCAAATATACACTAACGGTTTCGGTCTGTGCCTATAAACCCTACATATACTGATGTATACCGCAAACAGAAATTAATATCTGAAAAAGCTGAATATTTTTTGCCTCTAACAAATCTGCCAAAACACCTAGCAATAACGTCAGCCTATTAGTCATTCTGGTGGATTCTAGACGATTGTTTAGGAAATCGTGCTTGGGCTGTCAGCTTGCTGTTCCGCAATGCTGCATTCCATACCAGCGGGAAGTTGAATGGTTTAAATCGATCCAAGCGTGACTAAATTGACGGCGCACGGTATGCCTCTTCGCTCAATCGGTAGAATGTTGGCTGCACAAAAGCCTTTCCTGCTGTGCGATTTCGACTTCCAACGAGGTCGTGAGTTTTTTCACAATTGGGTCAACTTAGTTTCAATAAGTATTCTGCAATTGATCGGTGAAGCACTATACTGGTGTACATGATGGGGGTATCTACAAGTGTGTGAAAGTATGAGCCTAACCTAGATTCTTTGTTGCAATAAAAAGGATTTGCAGTCTTTTCCACTACTTATTGCTCCTCGAATTCAATGAGTCTACATTTTTGAACGCTGAAAACCATGCAACAGTTCCCATATTTGCCGCCGAATCACCTAAAAAAATTCTACGTTTTTGCCTCAAAGGTAATTGACTGCAGCTCAAGAAATAGTTTTTTAGGGCAACTGAGCCATTTAATTGTTCTAACTTAACCCCGAATCAGTTCTGCCTGTATCTAGGGCTTCCTGTGGCATAAACAAATTTAGCCGAGCAAGGATAAATGCTCTGCACGCGTACCAGACTTTGGTCGCAATAATTTACGAGTAATATCAGCCGCGCGCAGGGATATTTCGAGCGACGGTAACGCGGATACCACCACAACCTTACAGAGTGCTTTAGATCTGAATTGCGATCTAGATCGCCTGCAATTCCGAATGTTAATGCTGCACTTGCCTATCACTTGCAGTCTACACATCGATCGTGCTCTGATGGGCAAACAGGGGCGACATAAGTGCGGGGCTGACAGGGCTAGATAGACTGCATGAGCATACAAATAGTACCAGAATTCTACCTCGGCACAATCCCCCACGTATGCGAGAGCTAGAAAAAAGCATAATACTGTGTGCCATGGCAGCCTGACGCTTATATATTTTTAGGACAGGATGTTCTTAGCAGATTGCCAAATTAAAATTTAGAGTAGATTTGCATATCGAATGAAATTTGAGGTACAACGCTGAAATGTGTTTTCTGTTAGAGGACATGACTGGAAATATGTTCGATTAAATATCTGAAAGAAGATTGGGGATTGGGGAATTTACAACAAATTTGAGGTTGTTTGTTGTGTTCATTGGGTTTAATTGAAGCGCAAAATGCTATTTACTAGTATTGAATTCCTATCAGATCAGTACACCGGGAGAAAAAAGAGCTGAAAATAAGCTAAATCCAGCATCTGATTATATACGAGGTACTTTCTACGCTATTAAACGCTGTAGAAAAGAACTTCGTGTTTGTGCAGTTTGAACTATATAAGAACAATCATGAAGAGCAGGAACTTTTTAATTAAATCTGTTCACAATATGGAAAATTTTGTTTTGCATCCATGAAATTGATTTTAGTGTAATTATGAGACAGCGCATTATTTTTAGGACAAAAAGAGCGAAATTAGTTTTAAAAAGTTCTATTTTGCACATCTGCCAAGTTTTGTGCCATAAATTTGAGTAATAAACTTTTAAGGCTGTTACGTGCTATACCCCAATTAAAAATGT
>UYRU01042839.1:3590-17211 GCA_900617775.1 Dibothriocephalus latus | reverse complement strand
GGTCCATGTCCTTGAACCTTCTTCTTCGTCATCTTTGGGGGATGATGAAAACAGTAATGAATATGTAAAATACAATTGTTTTGTGGATTGTCATTTAGTTTTCAAAACAGCAGTACGTCTGGACAGCATAAAGACAATAAGTTGTTGCTGGTGGTTAAGCGTATACAATTATTAAGCACAAGCTCCAACGTCTGCTCCAATGACATATATTCCGCTGACTTCTCTCTGTTTCTCTTGATTAACGCAAATTGATTTTCAATGGGATTAAGGTCCGGAGAGTTCGGAGAAATGAAAAACGTCCTGCATGCCGCAGGCAGAAAGGCTGGCTACAGCCTAAAAATCTGATTTTAGTCTTAAGGTAAATGATTATCATATCTGCTTTGATGGATGGTGTCCGTCCAACGTCTTGGCATGCTTTAATTTAATAGTGTCCTTTTAATTGCGGCATAATTTCCAGCGTTTCTAGTGTATTCATGTTTTTATTCACCAATTGAGATTCCGTTTGACGTTTGCATCAAAAACTTTAAAATAAGCTACATCAAGAGCCTTTACCGAAAAAATGAGTTTTTGAATATTAGTTCTTATGAAGATACCATGTGGATCATAGTTAGAAATGCCTCAAGAAAGCAAACCAAACTATCCGCCATAAAGAACGTTCGCAACATAAGTGTGATATTGTTAGTACTAATATTAATAAAAAACTTTCTTGAATAAGTTACGTTTTTAAAAAATGCTTTAGTTAGATACTCAGCTAACGAACTTCTGTGTATATTACCTTTTTCAAAGGTAATGTGACAATGAAAATAGAGGATTTTGACATTTTTTAAATTTTTCTAAATATAAACTAATCAAGTTGACTGAAAATAAAAGAACTTACTTTTATGTTTATGATGCACTACTTTCAGGATCTTTGATAAGGTTGCGAATGCCAAAAATGGCCATATAATTGGCCATTTCTTGAAACAATTATTATTCTGTCTGTTCCGTTTCTAAATAAGGCATATGCGAAACATTGTTTACAAAAAAGTATATTTTACATGGCTTGCATATAATAAGGTCTGCTTTACGTTACCTTCACAATAAAATATATGAACACTTAGCGTATTTGCCATTGAGGACGATGCGCCAAAACAAAATATATACATTTTTATCATGCCAGTTTACAGGCAATTTTAAAGAGTTGGTAGAGCACCACTTGGGCGCCTTCCAAAACCTCGAAGACAAGAAAAAATCTAAACAAACTCCCTCTTTTGCAGCCAGTGTTGGTTTTATTTCCATTTTGTGTTTTGCAATCAATTTTTGTTACTGCATTTTGTGCAAAAAAACTTTACAGGTTAGCTTAACATAATTTTCAAAACATGAATTCCTTCTTTTTTCTGAACTTAGCTCCACTTGGCCTCGCTTGGATCTGAACAATTACGGACAAAATTGTCCGGTACTGCAAGGAACATGTTTAACACTGTTTTACTTATTTGAAGGTTCTTCTGCAGCATAATTCATATTCATTAAAGGAAATGTTTTCGATAGAAACTTACGATTTAGCCAAATTAAGGGCTATTTCGCCCCATAACCTTAACTTAGGGGGCAGTTCTCCGAACTAAAGCCTTTCTTTTTTTATATCCATTCAGTTATCAAAATACCCTGGTCAAATACATGCTAAACTACCAAGTTAAATTTCATCATGAATCTTGCATACAGGATTCGCCCTAATGTTTGCGTGTTTACAAATGCTGGTGTTTAAACGCAATAACATGTATATTTAAAATATCTAAAAATGCATTAAAAGTTTGCACTTTGCTTTATCTGAATTACACGGCGAAAGAAATAAAGTATCACTTGCGGCCACTTCAGTTTTGTACAGCGCATAAGATTTGATCACTCTTTTTTCATAGGCTAAAACGTGTGAATAAAGTTCATTACGATAGCTTACAGCATATGAAACCGAAGAAATGCATGATAACGTAGCCTAATGCTCAAACCTTTAAATAATACAAGATTTCCATTTTTTTATAAATGTATTCTTTAGGTAATAAATGACATCTTCGAGAATAGATTTTGCGAACAAAATAAAACTAGCAGCTGTTTTTATACGTGTTGCCGCTGCGATCATGACTAATCTAGTTCTCCTTGATGATTTCCTGAAGGGTACTTCTCTACGCTGAAAGGTCTGAGGCAGCAGAACTCGGCAGTTCAATCCATTTTCTATGCCAGTACTGTAGGCCAAATAATCTGGTCCAAGAACCATGTGCATGTCCTAACAGACTTACCAAACTGTAGGGGCCCAGTCGATTCGGCAATCCCAAAACACTTCACCCTACAATACACAGGTATTTGTATACCAAAAAATCGACATTATCAGTCCGTATCGTCATGTTCCGCCTTTCAACCTCTGTATGGTTTCCTATAAATGACAGGAGTAAAGTAACCAAACTTACTCGATGCGTTGGTGTGCCAACCTTCCCGGTTATCAGGGTTAAGTTAAAAATTAAGTGTATTTTTAAGTTTGGGGTTTGTTTAAGTTATGGTAAAATTGGTTCCCCGTTGACAGATTTTCCCCTCCCAACTTTTTAACTTAGGAGTCTTTGCCTGTTTTTTGCTGCCCATAAATTCCACACGTTCTTAAGTAGTCTCTTGGTCATTTTTCATGACCTTGTTGTTTGTATCGATTTTTTTGTCTGAATTTATTTTGTATTTTCTCTCACGTGATTCACGTCATGCAGTGAGAGGCAGCATCTGAAGAGCTCCCTCGAAATGTTGGGCATCCAATATATCTTACGGTTTTTGCCATCTTTTAATTTGCACCTGAGAAACGTTGCTTTAAATATTGGTCTAAGTTTATGCTTAAGATCAAGGCTACAGTTTTAGTTAAATGATGGAAAGCACACACACGCCAGTCGCTAATCTCAAACTGGCGAGCCCTTGTATCAACCACTGAAAAGCATTCCAAATGAAGGTATTAATAGTTACTACCCTAGAGCTTACAATTCCGAATTCATCTAGCATGGCTTTGGGGTAACCCTAGATAGAAGACCTTTCCGGAAAAAATGGCAAGGCTGTCGAAAAAGATTCCCAAACCCGGGAACATGAAAGGGCGTGCAAAGGCTGGTGGATGCCTGAATCGACAAGGGCCCATGTGGCTGTCAATACTTTTTTCTTTCGAATAGGTCCTAAAATGATTTCGTAAAAAATAAATAATAGTCTTTATAGTTTAGGGACCACCCATGAGGTAAGTATTTTGTGCAAAAATCATTAATGGTCGGCCACCGTGCACTTACTTCACGCATGGATACTTCGACAAATTGAAAATCAACGCGCTTTAAAGTCTATTATGCAGTATTTGCTAAGGACCGTGCAAATTTCATGATGAAATTTGACTTTGTAATTTAACATATATTTGGTAACACAGTTTTGATTCAATTCTGTGAAAGCCTTTTAGGTGGGAAAATCACCAATTTATACAGGTTTCTTAAGAGAACTGGGCATTGACTTTCGCGAAAATGGGAGTAGTCTCATATCGAAGATACTCCCTATGCTATTACCTATAACAGAGCCAAATGTTTTACTAGAGTGTATTATGCTATGGAGGAACTCCAAAATAAGTAAAGAAAGGTACGAAACATATCTCTTCCAGAACCTGGGAATTTTTTCCGAAAGCATCCAGATGGAAGTGAGTTGAGCTTAAAGAAATCGGATTTATTTTCGGAAACAAAGAAGAATTACAGTTTTAGAAATTATTTTTTGCTATTCTGTGACGTTTTATGCCGAAAAATGAAGTAGTCAATTTATAGAACAAACTTGTTTTACCGTACCGATATATAGGCGTGAGCTTGAAATGTGAAGGCGCGACATACTTTTAATTTGTTGGTGTTGGGTTGTGCCGTGAAGATGTCAGGTCATTTCCTGTCTGAAGTTGATTTCGTCCGATTACGAAAGTTGGCAGCTGAAGGGCTGTTGCGCAATTAATTAGATAATATGTGTGATGTAAGCAAGCCCACATATCCAGAATTATTAACTATAAAACAATGCCCAGAAGGAAGAATCCTGGGCAAAAACGGTCTACAACAAAACAGGATGACGATTTTGTTCGTTGAACACTAAAAAATATACCTTTATATACCATTTATGGCTACTCACAGGGAAAATTTGTCAGTGTGCTCTCACACTTTAGTTGGGAACAGTATGTGGAAATTTGGCCTTCATCAGCGGATGGCTACGTTTAAGCCATTTTTAAGTAGGAAATATGTTAAGGAAAGTCTCTTATATGCACAGGAATACGTTAGTTACAGACTTTCATTTATGGAAATCTGACCTCAATCCAATTGAAAATTTATTTGCCTTAATAAAGCAAAAATGGACCAAGCCCTCGAAATACCTTTCAATGGAATATAAATTGGAGTTCGTTCTTAAAAGTTATATAGAAAAAAATAGACTTGACAATATTGTTGTCTATATGCTCTTCTGAAATACTGCTGTTATAAACGCTAAAGGACACTCAACAAAATTTATATATGTTCCATATTTATAAATTTTCCCCATTTTGTCTTTTTATCGTATTTTTTTACACTTTTGTCATTTCCATAACGACTTTAATCCCTGACCTGTCCTACAGCCCCTTTTTGGATTTGACAGCTTTCGTTAAAACATATTAGTTCTTAGATAACAAATCCTACTTTATACATCGAAATATGGTCTCTCATAAGGATTTATTTTTCATCTCACGCAATATAACTTGTGGGTCGGTTAGGTAAACACTTTGCGGACGGTGTTGCGTAGTTTTTGGGCTACTACTGTAAAAATAATGAATAAATTCTGTCTTAAACATGCAATCATGTTGCCCACTTGCAAGCGAACGCGGTCAGTCATGTTACACATTAATCTCTTAACGCAAAAAATCTTAGCGAGATGTGAATTCTACTTAAATAACTCTGTCGTGATATCAGTCACCGCCTTTTGGCGCGACATCAACCGAATATTCATCTAGGCCGAAAACTGCTTAACATGAGAGAATAAAGATTAGATTTTTTCCTTTTCGAAGCTCGTGCGGGGAAGATGGAAGAGTTGCATTGGGATTTTTGGGCATTATCGATCGTTTGATTGTCGATTTCAAGGATGGTGAACGAACATGTCTAATGGTGTTGCGGTTACTTGTCCTCTATATGTTGTTGCTGAAGCCAGCAGTAGCAAGGCACATGGCGGAAGTTCCACTTCTCCCACCAAATACTATCATTCAGACCAATCCCGTGATATTTTCTTCTCGTCTGGACATTACCATTCGAATTGAAATTTTCTTGATTGCCTGAAGATGCAAACCTGCTCTCCGCATACATTACAACACGAAGGCTAATCAATAATGTAAGAAGTTTAAAAACACAGTGGGCATTTTTAAAGACCTTACTGTGTGTATCGATTTTTCTGCATGAATTCAATTTTGTTTTTCCTTTTACGTTATTCACGTTAAGCAACGACAGGAAACAGTTGATGAGTCCTCTCGAAATTTAGGGATTCATTAAATTCTGCTGTTGACGCAACATTCAAAATTGCACTAAGGAAAAGAAGTTTTAAAATCCTTTCTTTCAAAATCAACCTGCATCGTTTGACATGGAAGGAACCGAACAGAAATCTAGACCGACAAGGATCACTACAAAGAAACAATTATAGTAGTTTTTTTATTTGAGGACTGCTTGCGGAGGATAGACTAGTGAACAGTGGATGTTTGACAATCGATTTCAAGTAGGCTCATCGCGTGCCCTACAGAATTAGACATGTTTAACAAATCGACTTTTCAAATTAAACATGAAAATATTTGCAGAATATTGGTGAATACTTGTAATAGACCTACGATGAATTTGCTCTCATCTCTCTTCCTGTAATTGAATCGGTAAATCCAGAATAAGCTATGCATACACCGCGTCAGTTTAAATATTGTTTGGCAGATTTTAATAATTAAACTGGCGCAACGGTTAAAATTTCGTGACCCCGGTGAGATTCGAACTTGCATAAGCAGGAAAGGATTTAATACCGGTCAACGTTCAATCAAATGAGTAACGAAGGCACGCCGAAAGCCTTGAATATAACCAGGATTGGGTCGCTTTGCCCGCCCAGACTACTACACGCATGGTTTTCACCACTATGGATACATTAAGCTGACTCCCTTGGCAGGATTTCCTAAGAAATCATGTAGAATCTGCTAGAATGACTGATTAGCCTTCTGAGGAGGGTAAGGCAGATTTTAATAATTTAGTTGATCCAATTGTGAAAAAGTTGTGTCTTCAGTGGAATTTACAATGCAAGGCGGGTAAATCGATCCAAAATTGATGAAATTCAAGGCTTTTGGCGTGTCTTCGTAGCCCGATTGGTAAAGCTTTGACTATACTAAGGCGTTTCCTGTTTATCTGAATTTGAATCCTACTGAGGACACCATTTTTAACGGTTGGGTCAATTCAATAGTTTGATGTGTTAATGTACGACGGTATGCCCTTCCCGATTGAGAATCACTCATATTATCCACCAGTATTTATTGGTTAATGCTAATAACCTGATAATAAGAAATACCGCTAACCAGTTCAACCAACCTATCTGACATAACACATTAAAAAATCTGTCATTTATTGATTCAATACTGTGAGATCTAAAACACTTACCGCGTCAAATTTCGTGAATGCATAAATCTCCCACAGACTGAATTGAGTGTGAATTTGTAAGATGTAACATTGGCTCCACATTATTATATTTCGAGTGCGAAGTTAAAGAAGATTTAAATTCAATGCAAAATACGTTTAATCATTTAGTCACGGCATCTGGAAGTTAAGAAAGTTTATGTAGGACACCGACATTTGACTGAGATTCTCTTGATTTTCTAAACATACAACCCTGTTCTCCGCCAACATCACAACACGAAGGCTAATCAATAGCGTTAGGAGTTAAAAAACTGGCCATTTTTTTCTGACCTTGCTGTCTGCATGGATTTTTCTGTATTTTGTATTTCCTCTTACGTTATTCACGTTACACAACGACAGGAAGCAGTTAATTAGCAGTTTTTAACTTAAAGAATACAATAAATTATTCTGTTTACCCAATCCTCAAAATTGCACCAGGGAAATACGCTTTAAAAACCCTTGTACTCAAATCCACTTGCATCCTTTGACAGGAAGGGGCCGAACAGAAATGGAGAACGTAAAAGGATCAATACAAAAAACAATTGTTGCAGTTTTCTGTTTGAAGACTCCTTGAGGAGGAGAAATTAGTCAACTGTGGATGGTTGCACACTGTCGATATTTTGACGATCGATTTCAAGTAGGCCCATCGCGTACCCTACAGAATTAGAAATGTTTCCCAAACCGACTTCTCAAATTAAACATGGGAATATTTGCAGAATATTAGACTATAGTTGAAAAAGAATTGGGCTGCACTTGGTACAATCTCTCTTTGTGTTATCGAATCGGTAAGTCCAGAGTAAGCTGTGTATACACCGCATCAAATACGTATAATTGCATGTTATTAGGATTTGAATAATTCAATTCACCTAATCGTTCGAATTATGTAACCTCGGCGAGATTCGAACCCACATAAGCAGGAAAGGATTTAATACCGGTAAACCCTTTACCACTTAGGCAAAGAAGGCACGCTGAAAGCCACGAATTCAATCAAGCTTGGGTCGATTTACCTGCCCCGCCTCCTACACATATGAAATCTACCATTACGGATACAGTAAGCTGACTGCCCAGGCAGGATATATTAAGCAATCATATAGAATCCACAAGAATGACTGCTTGGCTTACTTATTTATTAAGAGGTATAGGCAGGTTTTAATAATTTACTTGACACACGTGTGAAATTAATGTCTTCAGTGGGACTGACAATGCAAAGTGGGTAAATCGATCAAAGTGTGATGACATTCAAAGCTTTCGGCGTGTTTTCTTAGTTTAATTGGTAGAGCTTTGGCTGTATTAAAGCCTTTTCTGTTTATCTACGTTTTAGGCCCACCGAGTTCACCATTTTGACGGTTGGGTCAATTAAATTGCTTGATGTCTTCATGAATGACGGTATGCCCTTCCCGATTGAGAATTACTCATGTCATTAAGCAGTATTTACAGGTTTATGCTAATTACCTGATAATAAGAAATACCGCTTCCCAGTTCAACCAACCTATCTGACATAAAGAATTGAAATAATCTGTTATTTATTGATTCAATGCTGCGAGATATAAAACACCTACCACGTCAACTATTGTGAACGCATAAATTTACCACTGAATTGTAGGGGAATTCGCAAGTCGTAACATTGGCTCCACATTATCATATTTCGAGTGCGAAGTTGAAGAAGATTTACATTCAATGCAAAATACGTTTAACAATTTAGTCACGACATCCGGGATTTAAGAAAGTTTATTTAGGGTGTGTAAATTTCAGAGTACAGGCACTGGGAATATAGCAAATTATCTGCTCTTTGGAGGACAAGAGTAGAAGAATTAGAGAGAGTGATGAGCGTCAAAATGTTGCTTTAACTTACCCCTATGCATGGGCGTTATTAGATTATGTAGTTTTTAAAAGTGAGCTGTTGTTTACTCGCCAACCTCTTGTCTAATCGCAATCTATGAAGCAGGCGCCGGAGGAAAAAACTGTGAAAATGAATTGTTAACGATATAGTGCTGGATTCGCAAGCAGTCGTAGGCATTTCAATTGAAACTTGTTATGCCTTTTTTAGAAATTTTATTATATGATGGAGGAAAGTGTCCGTGCAGCGGATTAGGGGTATTGTTTTAGTTTATAATCGACATATGTATGGACATTTGGATGTGTTTGGTACTTTCATTTAGGCCACAAATCCGATTTACGCAGGACGCTTGTGTTTGGTACTGCATTAGACACAGGCTGCCTTTGAACTGTAAAAACGACCGATTAGATCGTTTAAATATCTGCTGAAATTGTCAGCGTTAGTTTTCATTGCAGTGTGTGTCGTGGTACATTGGGTGAACACCACCTTAACCGTTCGTCGGCTGCGTATTCGGCCGTGAATCAACAGGAATTTTTGCTGTAAGGTCAATTTACTGTCAACATACGACTTATTATATACTACCTACTTATGAGTCTAAAATCCAGGGAAATATAAGCATGCATGTTCCAATTAAGGCGAAAAGTAAGGAAAAAGTAAAGGATGTTGCATGATGAGCCAAAGAGGCCGTAATCAATGACCGGTGGATTCAGAAGTCGAAAATGACAAGCACGTGAATGGTTTTAAAGTCTAAATAGTTTAAATAATGTGCTTAGCTTATTATAAAAAAGTACCTGAGGGACATGGTACACCAAACAGGGTTATTATTGCTAGTGGGAGCAGCGGGCGGGTTCCGCTGTACCAGAAGATGCCAGCTGAGCTTAATGACATCGGATTGGATTCTTAGGTACCAAACAGTTATGTTTTTACCAGCGGTTTAAGAAAAATGTTTTTACCCCCTCTAAAGAGGAGAAAAACAACAAAAAGTATTAGCACAGGATGTTTTAATTTACAGGTATAAGCACATAATCTAATATTCACAAGCAAAATAAATGCCCAAAATGTTTGGAGGTACGATGTGCGCCTAGAACACTAGTGCTGAACAAATACACGAAAATTGTCGCTGCTTAGACCGTGGTCCGCCCTAAAACGTAACCGTTTTATGTTGTAAATTAATTCCAGTGCATAACCTTACTTATAAAAGAGTGCAACGGTAGAAAGGATGGCGGCTATTTGCAAGCAAACGGGTACATACGCTTTGAACTGCAATTAACAACTTTCGCAGAGTTAGGACGCTCCACAAAATATAAAAAACAAGATAACCACGTGTAGAAATGTCAAAAAATGAGCGAAACTATGAATTTCGAAAATTCGAAAAACGGCTATGGCTGATTAGCGTTGTAATTTCGCGTACAGAAAGTATGCGTAATCATAAAAAGGCAAAAGCTTAATGTTTAAAAGTATAATTACGTTTAAAAAATTTATATTTAACAAGGGTGGCCGTTGATATCCAGCCTCTGGGTCCTCTTTTACATTGTAACACGGGGTTGTTCCCTATTTGGACAGTTTGAGATGCGCTAGACTAAAGCAAAGCAAACTTTGCCTGAGTTCGCTCATATAATACAAATGTAAACAAACACTTTTCTGTAGATTAAGAGCCATGTCATTTCGGTAAGGTTAAGAATAGGTGCTTTTTGTAGTGGATTACGATAAGTTTAATCTTATGCTTGACACAGTTTTCAATACTTTACGTTTTCAGTAGTAACAATCGATTTCTTATACATTTATGTTGTGTGTTATGTTCTAGAAAACCCTTACAGACCCATTGTTTCTTAAAAGCATTTAACGACGTTGGCATGGCTTGGATATTCTTTCTATGACAAATGGGCGGTTGCGTCTTATTTTAAGACCTATTCTTTTAGGAGTACTAATCAGCGAGACAAATTAAAGCCTGGACCAATTTTCCGGGGTATATATTCTCTCAAGTATGCAAAGCGCTTTCTCCTTTCGTTTTGACAGCCTTTTTTGTTAGCAAAGTGCTGATGATCCTCTCTTTACCTTACTTTTTACAAACGTGAAAACGGGAATTTCGATCCGTTTTTATCTCCTTAAAATAAGTTCTCCTGCAAATTGTGGACCTCATGTGTTCCCTACATTGCAGCTTTTTTCGCAAGTCATTTACTTATACAGGCGTGGTAAGAGTGCAAATTCAACGCGGGGTAGCCATATAAATACAAAATGGGTAAGACATCGTGCAAAATGCTGATGTTTGCGAAG
Source organism: Dibothriocephalus latus (assembly GCA_900617775.1). Taxonomy (NCBI): domain Eukaryota; kingdom Metazoa; phylum Platyhelminthes; class Cestoda; order Diphyllobothriidea; family Diphyllobothriidae; genus Dibothriocephalus; species Dibothriocephalus latus. The sequence goes on along the minus strand of UYRU01042839.1, from coordinate 6,444 downwards.
TGTTGAGTATCACTCACAAACCGTTTTTGATGCATATACGAAAACTTGCAAGTAGTAACAAACAACCATAGGCAATTGTTTTACTTTAAATAAATATAAGGAGTACTAATTGTTTGTTTCTTGATAATGCCCAATTTCCGTACACATAAAAAGTAGCTATAAGTGAGAACAACAAATTGTACCCTTTCTTTATGTTCGGTGATATACCATACCACATTCTTTATATAAATATAACTTTTCCTTAGTCAAAATATGTTAAATATATTACTGGTATTTAGTTAAAATTACTTATAGATGAATCTGTAAAGGCCGATAAATTTTCGAGCGTTCTCTGTGTCTTCAAGCTTTTGTTCCCGAATCCCTTTTCCCTTCCACGTTGAAAATACTGCCGAAGAATGAGTGTTTTGATATTGGTTCGTATGAAGATGGACATGTGCGCAAGGCAGGTTGTCGGGCGAAAAACGCCCGCAACAAGAGTCCCATACTATTAACATTATTAAGATTAACAATAGCACTGTCAGTGTAGGTTACCTATTTAAAAGCACTCTTCTTGTACACTTTGGTGACTTAATGAACTAATTTGACTGAAAATGAAGGAACTCACTTTTCGCTTTATAATGGATTATTTTTTACCATGGTATATTACTTTCAGGCTCTGTTCTAAGCTTGCGCAAGCAAAAATGTTATCGTATATATAGCATACTATTTACATATTTAGTATTTGTCCGTCTCTTTAGTTTCTAAATTAGGCCTAAGCGGAAATTATTGTATAAAAAAGATATTGCAATATAATGTAGAGTAAGTCAGATTTAGTTTAACCTACATACATGAGCTGTTTTTGGTTGCGTCGTAAAAAGTTCATGCGCAAAACATAATGCACTCAAAATTGGTTGTATTGTATTTTGTTCCAAAAACTTCAGGGTTCAGCAAAAAATACTTTTTTTCAACTGAAATTGTTCCTTGTTTCTGAAAATAAATGCTACTGATAAAAATTGGCTTTATTTGCAATTTAGCAACTTCAGACTAAATTTTCCTGTTCCGGAAGTGATGTGTTTTTAGCTTCCCTAATGTATTTGGCCTTCTCCCATAGCAAAATCCGTAAGAAATAAAGGTTGTTTCTGCCGTACAGTACAGGAAATTCCTTTGATATGAAACAACTCCCAATTTTGCCACAACTAATGTACGTTAACCTTAATAAACAAAAATACATTGGCGTTCTCCCTAACAAAAAATGTCTCCCAAAATTAAAATCGTTCAATTGATCGAAATAACCTGACCAAGTATATGCTAAACTATCAAGTCCAAGTTAGTCATGGAACTTGCATGATTTCGTGTGCATACATTGCAAAGTGTTTGCAAAAACTATTGATATTCTAGTTGTCTTGTTAATAGATGACACATTGACGCAAACAATGACAGAAAAACGTATTTTCTCAAGGTCTTATTTTTAATAAAAGCCGTTTGTTGAAGTTCATCCGTTGAATCTTAGAAGAGATATTAAAAAGGCAATTATTTCAAACAAATGATTGTCAGTGGAGGCTATTGCTGCGTTTTGGGACATGACGAAAATGTATTTGCGAATGCGGATGTTTTAAATAATGAATAAGTTAACATGTATTAAAAAATTTCATGCAGTCTTGAACCTTGTGTTATGTGGTTTACACGGCGAGAAGAAATAGTGTTTAGATTGCGGCCAGTTCAGTTTCGCATAACGTGCGCGACTCCCGTACGGATGCGCTAAGTTAGTATAGGATAGCTGATGATGATTATTTTTGTCTGACCATCGGTTTCGACAACATCCACCATATGCTCAAAGCAGATTAGAAGAGAGAGGGGGACTATATATAGGGTTTATATTTAAGCGACAGTAGACTTTGCGCAGGTGCTACCGCATTATTTACCCTAACCCAACTTCGGCCGCTGTCATGACAGGCACATTAATGGCGAGATTGTTACTACTGCTTATAAATATCGCTACTGCTACTAGAAATACTAATATTTATACCGCCTCTAAACAACCTATGCAGCTGGATGATGATAATGATGCTGATGCTGCTGATGGTGATGCTGATGCTGCTGATGATGATGATTATTATTATTATCACGACGACGACGACGATGATAATGATGATGATGATACGTAATCTATAACTAACGTTAATATTAGTCAGATTTGATGCCGACTTAGAATAGTGCTGGTGGCTTGCGCCCCCTTTCACGACTACGAGTTTCAGTCTGGATTTATGCAATTCCGAGGAGATGCATATTTGAGGCAATGCTTGCAATTATTTACATCCTCTCGCCTGTATTCACCAAAAACTAACCCAGTTTCATCTACGTATTGAGTGTGAGGACTAAGATACTACTGCTAGTAGTAAATGCCAATGCAAGGAAAGTTAATTCTAGTACTCCTAATTATAAGATGCGGTAAAACCATAGAACAGAGCAATATAGTGCAACATGAAAGTGTAATATTTGTGATACTAGTAATAATAGTGATAGCGGTGATACTAGCGATTCTGCATTGTATAGTCCGTAGAGAACTTTTATCTTTTAAATCTAACAGATACATAAATATGCTCTTAGGAAATCGGCCCGTAGTTAGCAGCCCCAAGCTTTATCAAAGCACGACATAAAGTTATGGGTTTTTCGAAACCGTGCTTAATAATAGCCCTGGTTCCTACCATGCCTTTATGGCCCAACCTAGTACCATTAACTGTCTTCAGGCCAATTTTAGGCTTACGTCAGTATATAGCTTGTGATAAAAACATGCCAATAGCAAATGCCGTGCTACTAATACGGCTGAAAGCACTCCTACTACTGCTGTTAAACAGTGGGCAAAAGTAGTATAAGA
>UYRU01042836.1:939-24000 GCA_900617775.1 Dibothriocephalus latus | reverse complement strand
TCTTATACAAAGTTATGAAAATTGCATGGCCTGTGGCGACTACTGTAGTTTGCTGGTGTCCGGTGTATGACCTGCAAGGCCTCTCTTGGCGCCATGAACATTTCAGTAATGTGGGATTTCCTTATTAAAGAATCAAAGAGTTCGCGCGCAAACAAATTCTACGAACCGAGGCAGTTGATTCATCCTCTACCTGTACCTACTGTTCCCCTTTATGATGCGTCAGAGCAGGAATTTTAGGCAGTAATCTAACGAAATTTGGGATGCAAGTATCTCATATTAACCCTGAAAACATTTGAGAAATTGCCAGTTTTCTGAGCCTAAGGACTCAAAAATATCACGAGCAATGCAGGCATTTGTATGCTTACCTTCGATTGTATCGATATGCATATGAAAGAAGAAAGTTGTATTGCGAGTCTCATAAAACCCTTTTAGTCACACCTATCCTGATCAAAGGCAAGATGGTCACTAGCAGATATATGCTCTATGAAGTCTGCAGGCGATTAAGCAGTGGAGTTAGGTATGATATAACTATACATTGCGAAATGAGCTACTATCCAATAATTAGCTGAAAATGCAAGTCTAAAGAATGCATAGCTGACAATTGTTTATATGAATAATTTATAGGCGCTGGCAAGAATCCTGGCAACATTTGAAATCGGTGTGACTCATAAGGCAGAATCAACCATCAGGCAGCAAATCCTGAGGCCTAACTACCGGCTGCCATTAACAAAAGCGAACGTGGTGCCCTACAGCGTACCATGTCAAAACTTTGACACGTAATGTGTTGATAGAAAGGACAAATAGCTTGGCATAAGACTGCACGATCAGCTGTTCAACCAACCACAGCGATTGGCTGTCGTTAGTCTACTTCCAAGTACATCCAGAAAAAAAAAATACATTTTTACCTTTAATAAAGCAAAAGTGATAGGCAGCTTTAATGCCAGCATGACTAGCCTGCTCCTGGAAAATGTTTTCTCGAGTTGCACACTTAACAGAACCACGACCCTGCCTCCCACCTCTCAAGACTTACGCACACGGCTTGAGTCAGTTCAAGCTAGACCAAGAGCGCAGCCGTGCAAGCTCACGCGTGCAGGATAATTCAGTGTAAAATGGGGAGGGGAAGAAAGTACGTAATCAGCGTTGAACACCAGCATATCGACATAAACTCACGCGTACCCGAACAACTGATATGTCCGTTTGCAGACTAGGGGCACACGGGTAAACACACATACTTGTCAACAGTTGTTACACCACAAGGGAGGCAAATGTCCTTTGAGTTCACCGGTACTGAAACTCAGAGAAGTCAACACTAATTAGCAGCAACCGGGCAATGTTGAAACAGTCACGCCTACTGTAATAACCCCTGAGATATTCTAATTAGGGAGCTGACGGTGTTTCCGAAGCGTGAGTCTAAATACGCTTCCGTCCATGAACTCGTACCCTCTTCTGCATCTCCGTTTGGGGATGGTAAAACGATATTCCTTTATTTAATTTCTTCGATGTTCAACGAATAGATGTTAACTAGAATGCAATATACTTAAATAAGTGGACCAAATTACGCGAACGGTGGGAGATTTATTAATTATAAAGTGCAAATAAAAAAACACAGTTTAGACGTAATTAACTACATGCAACGACTATTGTTTACCATATTTGGTGGAAAAAGGTCATACTTTATTTACACCCCCTGTATTTTTGTTTTATAACCATATTGCTTAACCACCGTCAGAATTAGTAATACACTTGCGTCTCTCTGGATGACATTTGCCAACAGGCAGGCTTAATAAAACTTAAACTGTTAGCACATGTTGTACTCATGTCGTAAAAGAGTATCTGAGGTTCGCAGATCGTCTTGGAAGGTTTAATTCCCACTACTGAATGACAGGCTAGACGTGCGTTGCTGCGATCATCCGTTCCCCAAAAAGCGAGATGAAGTCGAGAATGTCCCAGAAAATTCAGCATTCTGACGCGATCTGTGCGCTCTGCTTTCAGAAGATTAATTTTATCGGGAATCAACACCCTTCTTTGTGTAATAAATCTTGAGACCTACGAGGTAACCGTTGTCAGGCAGGAAGCATGCACTGTCACCAAAAATGTTCCATTTCTGTCAGACGATATCAAGACAAAGCGATGAGGCCAGAAAAGGCCAATGGTTTGCGTATGGTCCAATTTAACCAAAATTTACCCTATGAGTAGATATTTTTAAGCATCCTCTTCATCTACTGTTGGCAAGGTAACATTAATCCGAAAGCAAAGTCCATCAATCGCTACGTGTTTGACCTTATATTATAAGAAAAAAATGTGAGAGGATTTAGATCACAAAAGAAACCATCTAGACATAGTATGGGTCATATTTCACGATAAGCAGAATGCCACTGCATACGAATCAACGATTAAATAAAGGAGACCTGATAGTTTGTACAAAAACTTCCTTCGTCTATTGATTAAGATTTAAGGATTAAACTCAAAAACAGTTCAAGTGTATAGTTGCCGCGCTCGGGCGTCCCTCATCACAGTTTTCATAAGCGTCTCAGTTGCTGCTGATAGGCCATTTTAGACAAAGTGCTCATTTGCTAAAGAATTAATTGAGGGTCAAAAAGTGACAATAGCTTTGACTAATTTTAAGTGCAGGCACCGTTGTCTTCTTGGTCCTGCGGCTTGCTAATTAGTAATTATTATGAGAATTAAATATTATGATATTATATAAGTATATTTAATAATTAATAAGATTCCAATAAATCAAATGTATTTTAGACAGGCTATGGGAAATAGGCAATTTATGTGGCGGTTGTAGTCTTTATCTGTTCAAACAATACCCACACTGGCTGTAATCGATCTTTCAAATGTATATATTTCTAAAGATATCGATTATGCGGGCAGCTTAATTCCACTTATTATAAGGTTTGGCAGCTTTGCCTTAATTTGGGTTGACCCAATTGTGAAAAAACTCGAGGCGTTCGGCGGGATTTGAACCCGCGCATTAGCGAAGGCCTTTACCGGAAGCCATCGCTCTAACCGGGTTTTGACGTTTAAACTAGGATGGGGGAGGTTTGCTAGTCTGCGCCTTGACACTTAAGAAGTAACACGCTGGATAGTACCAATACTTTGGAAGACCGCCTAAGTTGTTTTGGTGTGCTGCTTATACTGGCTGCTGTGATAAACAGTAACAAATATTCAAAAAGTAATTTCAATCATACAATACAGTTTAGAGTGAATGAAACTACCCGACAGTATAGCTTCATGTTACGTAAGATGGTAGGTGGCTTGCTAGTGGTTAAAATTTTCTAAAAAATCTTGGAAAATGTGCCATCGTCAGTGAGACGATATGCAAAAATAAAGTTAATTTGATGTATCCAAAAATGAAAAAAAGTCGATACTTTATGCTTTACCCTTCTGCACTACAAGGTGTGCAAGTTTTCTTCAGCGGCTGAAAAAATGACTCACATTAATCGTGTACAGGTGGCTGAGGTATGTTAGGTGCGGCGTTTTGCACGTCACCGTTTCGCGTCAATAATAGGACACAAAATCCATTCTAAAATTGAATATTTAAATCAGATGCACATTTTCTGTAGAATAACACGCCTACGTTAAGGGGCGCTACGTATATTCCAAACCCGAAATTAACACAAATATCCACGTAGAAACTGGCTAACTTAGTATACGCCAACCTGCACAAAAATAGCACGTAAAAGTGACAACTTGTTGTGCAACGTGACCAAAAGACACACCCACACATACACCAAACACAAAGGTCCAAAACATTACTTTCTGCTGGAAATTGAAAATGGTAGCTGAAGTCTTCCTCACGCAAATTCGCATCAAAAGACTGATACAAATAATAACGAGTTTCGTTACCTCAGACAATAAAAGTTGGGTGGTTGCAACCATAATCCAAACAAGATGTTCATCAGGTCTATAAATAAACGCATTCAGAAGTAAATGCCTAGCAAATATTGACTACCATCAAAACACACACAGCAATGCCCTGGTAGATCTCAAAGAAAAGAAACGTGCCATGATTGCACAAGGCATGTGGCTAGATTACTTCTCGTGGCCAAGGTCTGCGGATGTTCATTTGTGTACTAAGAGGAAAATATTATGAGCCATCAAACCATTTTTCCATATTTATAACTACAAATATTTCTGCAGTTTCTGCGCGTAAGGCAGCAATAACCTTTAGAAAAAGCACATGCATTTTCAAAGGTTAAGTATGCGCCACTTGATAAAACATTACACTATTAAGCCACTATCCACTAAAAATATTTAAGTACTTATTACATCTCAAATTATCTGAGTCAATTTCGAACACTTTTATATTTTTAGAGTCAATTAAGTCTAACCGTAATCGTCTAGGGCACTCATTTATAGCTATTTTGATTTCTGAACTTCCTCATTGATTTATGACTGATATATAAAGAGTCAACTGTTCAAATAACATTTCGTTGAAATAACATGGGAAATGACGCGCGTTTAGTATAAACTTATGTCCTTACTATGACGCCAATTAAGTGTGACATTATCTTTGGTTTTTCGCAGACGTCGGCTGTGCAGGGCAGATTTATGAACAAGCCAGCATAAGTTTCATTTTTGATCAGCTTTATGTCTTGTTAACCTGCCGCTTAAGCCTGCACTATGAAAGCAAATTCAGTCGTGATAGGTATCCAAAATTAGCTTAATTGATGTCCAGGAAAACAAATCAGTTTAAGCTCAAGTAACACATCTAGGATACTTGTCTGGGAGAATATAAACGTATAATGGGCGGCAGTGACTTAACACTTAATCACTACACCGATAAGCCCTACGTTTGGCCAGACAATTTTCTTCACATCCCTACATAAAGTTAATTATTGATGAAGTTTCAAGCAGTATAATTCTTAAATATGCTGAATTTTTGTCGTTCGACCGGCAGCGTCACCACTTAAAGGTAGTTGATTGCTGAAAAATGTGTATATTATGAGTATTTAAACTGGATTTTTATTGTACCTCTTTATAATGTAAGAAATTGAATTGCAAATTCCCATATACAATACGCGTCATAATTCCTGCAACATGCTGACATATGCGAAAGATTGATGGTCTTTCGCTAATCGGCATTGACTCAGGTTGTGATACCGATTATCGTGTAGTCTATTCTGAAATTATTTCAGTCATGAGAGAATGCGGGCTTTTAAAAGAGCTTCGTTCTGACCACTAAAAAAACGCATTTACTGTAAAAGGTAGCTACTTAAAGAGTATGTGTTTTTGTCATTGATTTTGACTGCCTCTATAGATTCAAATATATTTTATGATAAACTTTAACGAAGAGATTATTTCTTGTACTCGTTTGGTAGAAGATTATGCCATCTTTAGATCTTATACTCAAAGAAAAGGTATATTTCGCTTATAAAGAAGTTACTTGATTGCCGAATAATTTTGAAACCTACTGGCAGCTACACTCGAATTGAAGGCTTGCAAACTGCGCACAGTGTACATCCTGTTTAAGCGAAAGTATGTTTTCGCCTGGAGTTTGAATGAGAAGTCACATAGTTCTCAAAAATGTTGCAATAGGTGTGGAACATTCTTTGTACGGTATGGACAGCATTAATAAATTGACAGATACGATGTATTATGAGTGAGCACTTGACAATCTAAAAAATGCTCATAATTAGAAATTTGTTTAAAACCTTTCTTCAATTATAAAATTTAAAGAAGGCGTGATTTTCTACCAAACAAGAACAAGAAAAAATGTTCCGTCAACTTTTCCCATAAACTATATTTAAATTTATAAGGGCAGTCAAAATCAATGTTAGAAACGCATACTATTTAAATAGTTACTTTTTACAGTATTTATGTTTTGTTAGCGGTCAGACCTAAGCTCGTTAAAAAGCCCGCATCCTATCATAACTGAAATAACTTAAGAATAGACTACACGGTAATCAGTATTACAACTTGAATCAATGCCGTTTAGCGAAACAATATAAATCTTATGCATATTTCGGCCTGTTGCAGGAATTTTGGCGCGTACTGTGTATTTTTTTTGCAAGCGAACCGTTTTGCAATGCTCTTAAAGTCTCAATGGACCTTCAGACATAAAGTCGTTCTAGATCATTGACTGAATCAGCTGCTGACGCTTTTTTAGACATTGCCTTCTCACTCCTTTTCCAGCTTATTTATAGTTACTTATAATAAATAAACTGTTTTAAACATAGGCAAAATAAGACGAATTTTCAAGAAATAACGAAACCAGAAGGGCAGAGACTCACACACTATCACTAGAAACATTACTAGTCCCATATTTGAACGACATTCGTAACCTGACATCAGTTTTCTTGACAGCGGCCTCAAGACGTCATGCGGTATTCTGTGTTCCAATAATCGAATGAATATAAGTATTACTTCGCAGACTGAATTTATGAAAAGCGTGTCAGAATAGTGCCGACACAAGATTGTTTAACCTCAATAGCATTCTCATTAATGCCTGTCTACGTTAACTGTCCGAAAAACATAGTTTCCATACCCTTTGAAATGGCGCAGGTGTCCGAAAACACATACCCGACCGTTTGCATTAACTCCAAAATTTCCGTGACTAGGACTGTTTGACCAAATGAATGCGCATTCAATGTACGAGGTAGCGTTTTGTGAATTCGGCTTAGAATTTCGCCACGCCGCCCCCAATCGTTGGAAAAACCTTCACCTGGTGAACTCGACGTAGCATTTCGAAGGGAGATGGGGGCGGTGGGGGGAGGGCGAAGGTGCACTCTCATGACAACCTCACTTTACATCTCGGTTGCCGACTTCTCTGCGCTCTAATCACTAACCCCACTTCTCCTACCTCTAAGTTAACCTTAGAAGAGAGGCTCCACAGTTTGCCGATCTGCTTACAGACCAATTGAGGTAAAAAGCTATGGGGAGCAGGATGGGGTGAGGTGTGCGAACTAGCTTGTTTGATTTGCGTTGAGGTGAATGAAAGTTCAGATGCGCTCGCGCGCCTGTCGTGTCTCAACCGCGCGCGCTAGCCGAGCATCATAGTTCCTGTTGCTGTTGCTGCTGCGATATCCACAGAAACACACCCTTGGATTTCCACTACTCGGCTCTTCACACCAGAGCCACAATTTAATTTGTCATCTGGTGTGAGCATGTTTCCATTAGGATAATTGGGGGATGGCTTTAACCATCCGTAAGCAGCTCTACTCAGGTGAATATCCTTTTGGGTGTGGGCTAGTAGTTAAAATACATTACGGACTTAGCGTTTCACAGAAATTACGGGACTAATAGCAACGCATAATGGATAAGCTAGTTTTCCAGCTGGTAAGTGTTGCAGACGGAAACGTGGGAATCACGCAAACTTCGAAATTTTTGTATAATGGCCAAAAGGGACAGTGATTGTCAGATTTACTGACGACTAGCTATTTGAATTTGGAAATATTTGCAGGCATTTGTTTTTACTCTATGTTAGTGATTTAGAAAAATACCACAGGATGACGGAATGAGTTTGACACATACGTAAAATTGGATATCAGACACCCTGTGGGCTATGAGAAGGCTGGGTTTAAAACCCATGAAACATACTTGTCGACGGAAGATGACATGATGAAATGTTTGGATCTAAGGCACATGACGAGGCCGGTTTACAGGTTGTGGCGGAAGGAAAACAGCCGCGTTCCCAAGTTTACTTAGTAAAATTAAACCTAGCGAACGGAGACATCATTAAGTAGTTGCAAATATTTGTTCATGTTCAACATACACCAACCTATACGGATGCAGAATAAAAAAAAGTGGCTATTTCAGAACAAGAACATTCTGCAATTTCATAAAAAATCATGCATAACCTCATAAAATACCTCTTGTTTTCGCGAAGTAATTCAATTAACATCAACCTCGGGACGCTTAACCTTCCTTCAAATGAAACGGTACTTACTTCGAAGATGCTTTGGGTGCTTTTTCGTTTATATTACATATTGCTTTGTTTAACATATGGAACTGCTTGGTCGCAAAATTTAACTTTCACAGCCGATTTCACTTCCTGATTAACCCTATGAATATCCGAATTTACACACTTAAAAAAATCGGATTTTATGCACGTTTCGACACAGATGACGGCTGTTGCACCATTATAATACTGCATAAACTAGATAATCTACGAACTTTAAAACCAATAACCAGTAATATTCGTTTTTTGCGGATAGTCCATGGACTTTTCAATTTGCCTGGTTGTTAGTGCTTTAAGTGATTTATACCTGCCTAAAACTGCAAAAACTGTTATTTCGCCATTATTTTGTTAATACCATGGGAAGAGAGTTGTTTTGGTATTCTGCCGTTCAACGTGTTTTAAAATAATCGCCTTACAAACGGTACTTGCTTCCAAGTACGAGGTATTTTTTCAAAACAGACACAAACACGTTTCGGTTGGTATCGGTTCTTTCGTGTAGATGAATAAAAATTTTAATATCGTACACATGTAGGGTCTTACTACTTAAAAGTTCACAAGCGAGGCACCTATGGGACAAAGGTCATAAGATCGACCAAAGGACTGCATTCAAGGTCGTACTTTGGGTGACGACCGGGCGCACCCTCCGATTTGTGGAGACCGCTGCAATACAGAGAGGAAAACCAGGACTCTGTGAGCAGCTGGATCATGTGATCAACCACGCATTGCCGTGGTAATGATCGATCATCTTATTCCCGCTCACGCCTTCTTATCCCTCCTACCCTAAGGACTGACTGCTACCCTGTCCTCTGCCCCACCCCCCACCTTTTTAACACGTCCCACAGGCTTTCATAAAGATAAACTAACATGCTGTGAAAACGACCTTCCCCCTCCTCTAATCTTCACCATGCGTCCACATCTAAGACTAATATTTTATACTTTCTTTACCTAGCAGGTTTCACCCTTTTAGACTAATAATTAATTGGAAAGTTATTTATCTTAGTAATATGCCACGACCGTTTGCAGTCCAGTAAGAGTTTGCGAAATTATATGACGTCAATAAATCCTGCTTGCCTCGTGATCTTTGTCTTGTTTAAATTTCTTTCGGGGAAAACAATGTTTCAGAAGGAAAATTGCCTACCAAATGAATTAAGTAGCTGTCATATCATAGGGCTGATAAAGATGAATTCATTGCAGCCAGCATTACAGCAAAAACATGATGGGAAATGCTTGCTAGAGAGATTACTTCAAATGAAGAAACTGGAAATATGATAAAGAATGAACTATTAAATGGACAATAGGACGAGCGTACTGTGTTAAAAGTAAATGAAACAGTCAGCAAATAGGTAGGAATGCGCTGTTCGTTATGTGATCCAAATACAGAAGGCATTTTGAGCTGACCACATTCTGCAAAAAAAGTTCCCTGACACATATTTAAAGTCCTTTTTCCTATATCGGGATCATAATAGGGGCTTCAAATATCAATCTAAAAATATGATAACATACGTAAGGATGTTATAACACCACTTAAAAACAGACTATTTATTCAAAAGAATTAATTGAAGTTTTTGAAATATCCCAGTACGCAGTTGCAAGCGAAAATGAAGTGACTGCTCCGAAAAGGAAAAATAACTTAGTAGATGTTAATGTACGGATGACACACCAGGCAGAGATAAAAGGCGCACATTTAACACCAAAATAAAGGTACCTGTGTTATGCTTGATAAAAGTGCCAATGTTTTTAGAGTTTCGATTGCAAGCGTAAGTAGTGATATCTTTTATGAGTTAAAACAAAGGCGGCCGGCTCTTATCGCCTGTTAAAAGTGATTTAAAGTAAGACCACAACCTGCACAGCATAGCTTGATAAGCATTTTATGGAAAATTTTGCAGTAGACAAAACTTAAAACGGAATGCTAAATTTAAAATAAAAACACTTGAAGAATTTACAATAATATATAATTTTAGAGTGCCATGTATTAATTACTGCATAAACAAAAACCATTAACCTACAAGTATTTTATAAAATCCTTTGTTTGGAAATTTCTCACATTCTAATGCTTTGAAATGTGAAAAAAGTTTAAGCTAAAGCTCAAGTAACGGAATAATGGGCGTTATGAGCGTAAATTCTGCCGGTTGCATGGTTGGTTGGGTGGGTGCGCCATCAGGCCAAATAAGGAAGGATCTCTTGTAGTATGACTCTCAATCCACTACAGAAATCTGGCAAAGGCTATTAGAATGGACCGAGTTAACGGCATCCATAATATTTAAGGGGACTTTTTATTATACATGCAATTAGATACTACTCGTAGTATTACTCGTTTGTAGAATGGACATTTGTGTGGTTATTCCACAGATGTTTATTGTCTTCAGCCAAAATATTTATACATATATTTCGGTTCTGACCCCAAAAACGCATGTTCCAGCCACCCACTTCCAAGCCATACGCTTACTAATCGACAGGATTAGGGGCTCACTGAGGATCTGGACCCCTCGCAGTTGTGCCAAGTAGTGGCAGAATAGCGGCAAAACACGTGTCTCGGCGTTTCAGCTAATACCTGTGCGGAAGTATGGTAAAACATCTTTAACACAAAGTTAGATGTGAGGGGTTTCATCGATTATCAACTTTCCCGCCAGTCTTCTGCAGACACGCTTCAAATGCATACAATATAACGTCTAGGTGCTGGGCATGGTAGACAACACTTTCAAGTCTGACCAGATGTTAGCAACGTCTTAAGCAGCTATACAGGACGTATAATTGTTCCCTAGGAAATGCTTTTCAGTAATTGAACCCAGCTGTAGCAAAGTGAATCACGCAATTTCTGGAAGCGTGCAGACGATCAGACGCATAAACAAACAGACGGCATCAACGCGTCCCAGACCGCTTTACTATAAATTTACCCATCTAAACTTTACACACCAAAGAACACATCATAATAACAGGTCCTTATTGGTTTTATGTGCGAAGCAAGCCCATTCTTTGTGGAATCCAGAGTACTGATTCGCGGTGGCGGTTACGATCAACTATCCGATAGGCCATATCTTCCGTGTGAGGCAACGGAAGACGGAAGAGAAGCGTACACTACTGACTATCTGTTCGAAGCTTGTTAATAACACGCGGTTATTCCGCGGTAGATGATTGATTTCAACACGAATATTCCTATGACATTTGAACTAAGTTCAAATAAGTACGTTCCGAATATTTTAGCCCAAGCTTTTGCTTTGTCCTCTAATTTATACTATGCTTGACATTCTGAAATGCATTTTTTTCGTTCCATCTACAACAGCTAAGATAAAAACGTTACTGAGACTATATTACCTAAAAGACGAGCGTTTTAAATTAGTGATACATTTTTTAAGTGTATGCTTCTTACAAAAATTGAAAAATGACAAAAAATCGAAAATTTCTATTTTTGATAGCACCTTCAATTTACATCTTTACATTGATGAGCCCACATAATTTAAGTTAAATTCGAAAGCAGTGTTAGTTATAAGGTAAATATGCTGATATTCACGAAATTAATATTTGCAAACTCTAACCCCGAAAAAGAGACTACAGTTATGTTCGTCTTGAAAATCACTGGATACTTCTCCCTTTTTGGTTAAATTGATATTCGTGTCTGCATGAAAAATTCCCTAACTTTCTTTAAAACTTTACCTTATTAAATATGAAATAGTTTTGGATCATTTGGCAAGATACAATTGTATATTACGTTTAGGGGAACAAGCCCTTCAACCATTTTAATGAGACATGAGCTACATAATCAGAGAAGCTTTAGGCATAAATCATGATCACAATAAAAGCCCTAGCATATTAGCAAAATCCTAGTATGCTGAGAAACGGTCATTCAAATATGCACTATACGGATGAAATTTGTTATGCTTTGTCTATTGTAAAAATTTTAATAATCATCAAGAACATGAATTTTTTGGATGCATCATAGATCAGAGATCCCAGAAACTTACAAATATTTACTGGATTTTTAAAGCATTGTTTTGGCTCGATGCGCATCATTGCTGTCAAAAGGTGCACTGAAATTTGGCAGAACGAAACATTTTCTGGGGCAGCGCAAATGGCATTCTGATTCTGGCATTAGCGACTTTTATTTGAGTTTTTGTAAGCGGAATCTCGTCAGGCAACCTTATGATGGCTCTGCAGAATAAAACGCCGCCATTCAGGAAATCACGAAACACCATCTTCTGGGAGGTCAGCAATGGCAAAAAACGCAAAAACCTACTATGTTTTCGGTGTCTTTGTAAAGAATCCTGATCCTGATTTACACCATGTAATCGGCTGCATTACGTTCGTCAATAATTGTACAGAGTTTAAGGACTGGTTAATTGCGAAGGCATTTTGCGTTTGAATACAGCAAGTTTTCTCAATTTTTATGTATGTTAATTATATGGATGTAAATTCTTGTAGCTATTGACTCTTTTAAGGCGAAAAACCTGTTACGTTTTAAACAACCTGTTCCTATTATTTTTATTTTAAATCAATATTACCTTCCGTTGAAATATTATTTTGTACCTTTAATTACCTTATGTAAACCTATCCTAAAATAAGGTTTTACACATGCCTTTCGACAGTTTTGTCGGTTGTAGGGGATTTTTATCGGGCTACTTTACTGCCATTTTCATAAAAGGCCTATAGTGCAGTTTATCAATAGAGAAGCACATCAGGTGCGCTATAACATTTGGAATATATCTGACAAATTAAGTTCTGATTGATCACATTCGGAACGGTTTTAAGAGATCCAGAAAATGGAAGTACTTCAATTTACGCCATAATGTGCGAATCTTTGGATAATTTGAATTATATGCCCTGTTTGTTTTCCGAGCACTGTGATGCGGCAGTTAATACAATAGAGAAGCTGTTCGAAAAATGGCTTTTTGCTCTCCCGTGAAATATATTCCTGTAAAAGACTTAAATATGTCTCATTAGAGAGGAATGTTTTTTGACAAAATGTGTAACACCTTTTATTAACACAGTAACTACAGAAGATTAATTTCTATTGAATGTATGCATTGTTTTAAATCCTTAGAAATAGGAAACGGTGGCGATGAAGTTGCTTCACAATGTCGCAACTACTGTAACGTTTACGAAACAAGGATAACGCTGTTTACCACATAAATATGCAAAGCTTGACATGAAACTTAAAATTCCGAAGCCTGAGTATGCTCAGGGAGAATTTGTCCACCTATGACAAGAAGGACATGTTAACTTCTTAAAGTACCTTCTTTTATTATTATTTTATAACTCTAGGTTTTCTCGCAAAGAAAATACAGAATAGCTAGGTGCTGCATTTTGTACGAACATACCTTTGACAGATTCAAAGGTTCATCAGGTACAATCTTAATTTACAGTTTTTATTATGTTCTGTTTCCGATATTTTACCGATAAGTGAAATTGTTTTTGGACCCTTGAATAATCTGCTCAAAGCAAAAAAGGGATAATAAACCCGATAATTTGTTCAAAGTATGCGAATTTTGCATATTTTTAAGTTAAATATTTACCGGATTGAATATGTATGCTGTGTTTAAACATTCTAAGATCTAACTGGAAAGCAAAGAATTATCTGAAATGCTATTTCCAAAATCTCCTTGGGTGTGAACATATCATTCATTAGGTTAACGTACAATAACAATACTTTTCTTTGATTGAACCATGTAGACTTTAAAAAGTACTGCTATATCAAAGTATCTGACAGTCTTAGTAGGGATTATTTCTAGGGACCGAGCATGCGATCAAACCGTCCCCAATTTTTTTAGTGTCCATGGTCAGCCATTATTATACGTGTGCCATACGCATTTGGCGTAACGACGTGGTGGACGGATGCCTGGTAAGTCGTTCCCTCCAACGGCTTTTCTGGTCATTTTGAATGACTCTTTCTTTCGGAAGGCCTTGGATGAGTGCAGGAAGATGAAATTTGCTGCCATGCATATAAAAGTGTCTGTAATCGAATTACTGCGAAACCCACTTATTCTCCCTAGGGCAATATTTAACGTTTCCTTTTTATAAAAATGGTGGGCTTACGTTCCACTGAACGTTCTTCGTCCACGTTATTTCTGTGTGGTCTAGTGGGTAAAGATGGGATACGCAATGCCTTATACTAAAAGATTAAAACCTACACCCGGCTGAGTGGACGAATTGCAAATGATTTATTTATGTGGAACTTGGATTTGATTTCATTTTTTTCCAAATAAGTTTGCCTCGTGCTATCTAGCTTACTTTTGATAAATTAAATCAGATTTCTTAAAATTGAGAGGATGCTTACTATCGATGGGTGAATCGCCATTTCATTGCTCGTCTTAGAGCAGAATGCCGAAGAATATGAAATGACTAAGAAGACTGTACGGTATCAGACTGAAGTTTGCCAGTCCAAACTGACCTACAATATATTTTGTTTTTTTCCATTTTTTTATCGCCGCAACATGCAAACTTCAATAAATGTCGAGTGACTAAAAATACCAACGAGGTGACTCTTATTGTTTCCAGCTGATTAACAATTGCCAGTCGTGTCAACTGATTAATTAGATCAATGCACAGGGGTAATGGGTACACAATTACTCAGAACCTATGGAGTTGTTAGACATTTTTGAAAAAAGTGCTGATGTTTTCCCATCAATTTAACATTGCAACGTAAAAAGGGTTTCCATAACCTCATCCTTTACCAATTACTGCAAAAACAATCCTTAAAATGTGGACGCCTTCGACGGCAGCATGTGCATGGAAAATATAAACAAGGCATATAAATTCCGAATAATTGCAGAAAAATCAGTAATTTTCATACTAGCACTTGATACAAGGATGCATATTATAATCAGTGGGATGGATAAGGTGATCATGTCTCAAACTAAGCCCCCAACAATACAAAAGCCTGTAATAAAACGTCACTTTCCCCGAAACATTGGGGAGTATAACACAACATTGGTTGGTATTAATTAATATCCTCAATAAAATTGTAAGATGCCTCCTCTCTGCATAATAAAAAGCAGAGGTGCTTGACCCTCTTTGTGCAGGAGCATCAAAGTAACGCTATTAATGTAAATTAATGAGTAGGCGGATTTCTACTTTTGCTAAACAGACTATTTTTAATCGTTCTTTTTAATCTTTATATGTAAACGAGTCTAAAAATATAGCCCAAATTGTCATGAACTGCAATAAGTGAGCATAAAATACTAATGTGATGATGCGTCGAGGTTTATGTTACTCAAAATAGATCGTTGTCTGTGACAGATATTTGCACTGGAGGGGAGTTGATGGAAATCGTGCATAAGACTAAACAACAGAAGGACATTCAGTGTGCGTCAATGGAAACCATAAATGTACAGCAGAATGGGCACTTATAAACCTAAGCAAAGTTACGCTACAACTAACGCCTACGATTAAAATACGTACTTCTAAGCAACAATGGACCACTGCACTTTTGATAATGGGATAAATTTTATGCGTTTAACATAATTGCGGGTATATTTTTTAAAAAATATTTCGAGCATATGTAACGAAAGCAGCACTATAAATCCGCAGTAAAAAAATGCATTTCTAACTTTTTGTATTATACGAAACGCGTACATTATATAATAATAAACACGCACTATTGATTATAGTAATCTTACCATGTATTATTCTAGAAAATATTTCAACATGTCTGATCCAAGATGAAATCAATGAATCTCCCGTAATATGAACAGAAGAAGAACAAATAGAGAAAGAGTATATCGGCACACACCGTTTGAATTAGGCATTATTTTTAAATAACCGGCGTGAAACCCTAAATCAATTTTGTCAGCGTATAATTACTTGAATGTTACTGTGTGCTTTGGCTGATTAAGTGCGTGCTAATACTTCCGTTCTTGCTTCATTCCAATTTGTAGTTCACTGTTGCGTTTTCTAAAATAAATCACCTATCTCCCGTGATGGTCATGAATCACAAATTGCATGGGAACTCATATTGACCGTTAGACCTGTTTCTCACAGCAAAATGATGACGAGTAAGCTTCATCGAAATAATAGAATATGGGGATGAAAACGTGCCACGTATACAATTACCTTGTTATAACAGTGAGCGCATTTTTACGTGATTCTCAACCGGAAAGCCAGTTTTCTTTGCAAAAGCCTCGAAAACATTCGAAGTATCCGTGTTTACACCAAATAACAGGCAGAGAACAGTAAAGTATTCGTGAAATTAGCACTTTAATGTCTGGCATCGCGGTGCACATAAGAATGTAAAGGGAAGTTACATTTGCAGTTTTATTGAGGAAATCATTAAGGTTTAGCCGAAGGATATGACGAAATATGCTACAGTTAATATGCATATAATGTGT
Source organism: Dibothriocephalus latus (assembly GCA_900617775.1). Classification (NCBI taxonomy): domain Eukaryota; kingdom Metazoa; phylum Platyhelminthes; class Cestoda; order Diphyllobothriidea; family Diphyllobothriidae; genus Dibothriocephalus; species Dibothriocephalus latus. The sequence goes on along the minus strand of UYRU01042836.1, from coordinate 7,773 downwards.
TTTCGGTTTTGGTTCCTTTCTGTATATTATGTTTTCCTAAAAAATCTGATAGGGAAATTTTCAAAGTAATTGTTTTTTTATCAACAACGGAAATATTGATTAAATAGAGCAGTTTAGCCTTATAAGTACTGTGTGGTGCAGAGCCTAGAGTTAGGTTCCCCAACCCACCAATGACTGCCCCTACTGCCAGCAGCGGTTGTCCATGAAGCTCTTTTCATCGGATCTTTCATGATAGAGGCAAGAGAACATGGTGTACACTCTGCCGAATTTATCTGTTTGGCACAAAATCGCGTTTGAATGCATCACAAGTGCATTATATATGGATCTCACCTCGCTGGATGCGCTGGAGCTATAATCCGAAACTGTGAACAAATAAAGTTAACAGCCATCGCGCGCTCTTAGCCTTCATCGTTTTCTTCTTCTTCTCAACACTGCTATGTGTATACGTCGAGTTTACGTAAGGTTTGCTTCTCCGACGAAATAAAACTTTCAAGTTCGTTAACATCACACTTCTTGGGATGCCTGCCTTCCAGTTTATAAGAAACCCTTTGGAACCTCAAAAACCCTATTTTTGTAAAATTGGAAAACTACTATTTTGGAGTCCTTTAAAAGGTTAAACCGATGGTGAGACACTCCAGGGCATTAACATGATAGCAAACACAACAATAGAATAAGTTTATTCTGCTCAAATGATATAATGTAAGTATAGTTCAAGAATTCACTTCTGTATTTGAAATCATTTCTATTGAACAGCAGTCTTCTGTATTGAAGGTGCAACTTTGGAAGTTGTTTGGTAGGAAGTTGCTCTAAGAGGATAAAAGGTAAATAGCCGATTATGCAAAAAAAGAATTCACACTGGCGGAACCAATAACACTTTACCCTTAGGTTTTTAAAGGACAAATTCATTAATATGACAGTACCAGTCTGCAACCATTTTTAATATTGTACAAGTATCTTATTACTGAAACATTTACTATAATTACGGCAGGAATACTAAGATAAAGCTTTTAGGTGTGTTTTAAGCATGCTTGCGTTATTATGTAATTACCCACCACTGAATACTTTTCTGTGACCTCTAAGATTACGTTGTTATTCAGCAGTTTATGGTGAAGGTTGGTTTGTATATTCACATAACTTTTCAAGCGAGACTAAATGTTTATTTCGAAGGATTTGCTCCAAAGTCGGGCATGAAGATTGGAGGCAACTTAACCGATATTGTTTGAACCTTAGAAAGCTTTTTGGTATTTTAATAATTTTTAGCTACTTTCCCGAATTCGACCAGAGATTTTGCACCTTCTTACAGCTTTAATTATTAAGCGAATACGCGAAGAACAGCTCAAATGATCCAAGTTCAAACCTCTTTCGAAATATAGTATATATATAAAGCGCGTGCTTACAGATTTTTTTAAGAGGTTCCCATTCTTAACACTACGGAATCTTAATTGCAATTATCCTATGACGAAAGGGAGACACTAACATTTTGAATTACTATCTGTGACAAAGTGGAAACACAGTTGGATAGCATTATCCAGCTTTACGGTCTCACACTAACATGTTAAATGCCACTACACATTTTAACCCTGTCAGTCATGGTGCTTAAAGGCAGCCTGGACAAATTAAACTTGATGGACAATCTGCAGTATTGTGTGTGAGTCGAAATATAAGGGTGGGCTAGATTACAGAAGAGCTTCGTTTGCTGGGAATCTTAAAGAGGCAGATAGGAGCTTAAAGTGATGAGGAGCGTGGAATATTTTTTGACATAAAGGCGTTCTTGAACAGAAGTAAGGCTGAAAAGAAAGAAGATCTTCGGAAAATCGAGATGTACTCGTGAATTTTCGAACAGGTATCACTTGTTTGTAGTCAGACCAAATGAAAAGTGGGAGCTGATAATGTCGCAGTAGAGATTTTGGGGGCAGAGGTTACAGCGAACGGGGTGGGATTGGGCGGGAGGGTTACGGTGACGTGACTCCTGTGTCCATAGGTTGGGCTGGTGAGGGGAGGGAACCGTTAAAGTTTGGATCATAGGCCACTTGTTCGGGGGACGGGGGGAAGGTTCAGAGCCAGTGAAATTCCACTTGACCGAGCACGGAGTAAGGCTGGATGCGCACGAATAGTTGGCCCACGCTAAAATGTGCAGTATCAGACAGGGCCACCACAGGATACGCGACAGCTTGCTCCGAAAGAATAGGTCCACAGCTTCAGTCCCCCTTCTGCTGTTGCTCTTGTCCATTACTCTTCCTAAGAATGGAGACGAGGGTTTGCACCCCAGTTATGTCTAAGATTGCGAATAAAAACTGTTTCGACCACAGAAATCATAGTTTTATTAGTCTTAGCCTTCGAACTCTTGCGGGAGTCTTGCGGAGTCTTGCGGGAGATAAACCGACAACGAAAGCAAGCAACATTTGTAGGGGGAAGGGGCCAATTAACCGTCATAGGGGAGGACAGGGGGGAGGGGAGGGAGGGACAAGACCACCGGTGTCGTGAGTTTGGAGATACCTGCGCAAAGAAAATATGCGGGCGGCAGCTCGATGAATCTGAGTCGTCATCCAGCGCCCAGGCTTCAACCAGTTCTCGGCCCGGCTTGCTGCTGGCGTGGGCAATTATCCTCGCAGCTGCGAAGTTGAACTAGTGACCCGTCTCGTAGATGGGGGCGGCCACTTGCGATAATGCGTCACACCGTCGAACAGCCAACTTATGTTCGTGTATGCGCGAACAAGCATGCGTCAAGTCTACCCCGTATAATTTACGTGACAGTTTAGACATGGTGTGCGATGCATAACGTCCGACTGCTCACTATAATGTAATCGATCCTTGATTCGCATGACTGGGCTTCGCATTGTAGCCTTGGGAAATTATCCGATTCCTCTCATCATCCCCTATCATATCACAAAGTGGGTACTTTTTTCATTATCTGACGCCTTATGGTTGCCTCCGCCCACGGCCAGGCCAAGAAATATCCGGGGTTATATACAGTATGACCAAGAAAAGGTGCAAATTTCATGATTAACTTTGGCATCGTGAATGAGCATATATTTTACCACGTAATCTTGATCCACTGATTGGATTTAATCTTAAGAATCTGTTTTAGTAAAGAAAGTCGACCTTTTAGTTAGGTTGATAAAGGGTAATGGGCCTTAAGTTTGATGAAATTTGGAGTAGTCTCATATCGAAGGAATCTCCTATTACAGAACAAAACTTTATATTCATATGCATTGTCAAAATAAGTGAGGGAAGTTTTAAAAAAGCTTTTCCAGAACCGAAAAATTAAGTCTGAATTTGCTCAAATATAGGGTAGTCAATTTAACTAAATCAAATTTATTTTCAGAAACAAAGTCCAACTTAACAATTTTGCCAGGCTGTGGAGTTTTTTAACAAATACTTTATCAACTGTTAGAAGTAAGCAAAGCTGGTCATATATGATCACGAACATTTGCGTTAAACGCAACCTTATCAAATATAAATCATGTAGAAATATACCGTTTTGATATAAATAAAGTGGTATCGTTAACTTTTAAAATTGCGATAAGATGTAAACTTATTGTTCAAATTTGTAGCTTCTTTTACGCCTACGGAACTTGGGAACTGTCGAGAAAATTTTGTTTTCCTTAACAAACAATAAGTACTTCTTATGTTTATTTTAACTAACCAATTTGTCAAAAGTTATTCATTATTAATTCTAAGTTCTTGTATATGCGTTAATATCGGTTTGCGAAAGCTTATCAATATTTTGCTTAATTCGCCATATTGTAGGAATTCTGGGTCGTACTTTATATGCGCTGGTGCAGTTTCAAATAGAACAACTACATCTGAGAAACTGAAACACTTCTAAACACGCGAATTCCCGAAAACACAGCAGCAGTGCGGAGGATTAATGCCAATTGTCAATTTGCGGCCCGTTCGAAAGTGACCCGGCCACACATTCGAGTTTAAGGAGACCGAAAATCTCGCGAGAGCTGAAAATCAAATGATTGGCGAGTTACTTGATTCATGGTTCACGGACTCCAGTTTATGAACGCTAGGTAACTACCTACTCAACGCATAGTTCGGCCAGAGCAATTTGCCGCTCTGGGAGCGAACAGGCGAACGCATCATCTAACGTTGGCCATGCAATCATCACACCCAAGTTCACCACCGGTGATGAGTATTCAGCTTCCACGACCTGCACGCCGGTTTTAATCATTTGCTCCCATTCGGGAAGTTATTCTCCATTGGGAGAGTGTTAATTTTCACAAACATACAGTAGCATATCGATGGCATCCTATCAATACTTCAACTCTCTGTTTATGAATTATCCGTTTCTGTTATCGCCACTGATGAGGGATAGGCAACGGAAACCGAAACACCTTACGAATAAAATGCTTGTTATATACTTCTTTCCAGGAGAAGCGAAGAAGTGAAAAAGCCACGGTGGGGTACGCTCGCCAGACAGTCGCGACTGAAGGAGGTAATAAGAATCTTGACCCTACTCTGTATGAAGATCTAATCCAACGGCATACTTCATATTGCGTGCTGATGCGTATCCTCAATTTTCAGCTTTAGCAATCCATTTATCCTCTAGCACAACACTTCCCTTCAAAGAATTCCATCACCAAAACCAGCGAACATGGGAGTCCCAGAAAGTAATTGAGAAAAAGACGATTTGATCACTGGAACAAAACTTTCATTCACCTAATCATTCGAGATCTCACATGGATTCTCCATCAGAGACATAATCTGAAAGCAGTAGCAAAAAAAGGTATCATACGCACAGGGGTTTTCAGTGCTTATAAGACACAGTCATGACTGCAAACTTATAAAGACAATTAATGATAATTGCCTTCGTGTGCGTTGATGGTTTGGTCAGCGGCATGCCGACTCTGACCTGCTGAACTTTCATAACGCTTGGTTGACTAGGGCGTGATGATCGCCCGGCCATCCGGTCCTCCGGTGCTGACGTAAGATGACGCGGTGACCAGTGCGTTTCCCTAGTTCTATAAGAGCTGGTGCAGTTACGGATAAAGCAAGTACGCCAGGAAAACTTTCAGATTTCTCAAGAATTCTCAAGATTTCTCACGGGCTCCCAGTCCATAAACAAGTACGACGATTTGCCCAATCCATATTTGGTGCTGAGGCTCAATTTGGCCAAAAGAAGTCACCACTTTGGAGGACCGGAGGGCCCGATGGCCGGTGAGAATCACGCCAGTGTCCACCACGCGTGATTAAAGTTCAGCAGGGCAGGGTCCTTGTACTTGTACTGGTTACGGCTGTGATCATGCCTGATCTGGCCGGCTGCAAAACCACTGCCTTATGGTTAGGTTCTTGAGCCAAAGTGCTAGAGAAGACCACCTCAAACAAAGAATCCGAGCGGCTGTTGGGTACTCGCCTGTATCAAAAATTCCCAAAAAACCTCATGATGAGGTCAGAGTCCGAATGCCTTTCAATAAACTATTAACGCACAAGAAGGCAATTATCGTTTATTGTCATTAAACATTTGCAGTAACGACTGTCTCCTATAAATACTGAAAATTCCCGTGCATATGATACCGGTTTCTGCTACTGCTTTCAGATTATGTCACTGATGAAGAATCCACGACGGATCTCGAAACGTCAGGCGAATAAAAATGTTGTCCTAGCGATCGAATCATCTTCCTCTCAGACTCCAAACACTTCAAACAGCTTCAGCTGTCTTTCGCGTGATACCTCGTTAGTAAGTGCCCTCGCAAAAATATAGATCTTACATCTTTCTGAAAAAGAAAGTTGCGACAGAGTGATTGTAAATTTCGCATACGTATGGTGCGTACAGTAGCTGAAATTCAAGAATGTGGTTGTAGTACAGCCAGAAAAACGCAAACAGTGGCGTATGTTCAACTACATGTACCAGGATGGCACAACGTAATTTAATGAGAGAATGGAATTAGCAGCATGCCATCCGTGAGCGGAAGGTGCTCATACGTCAATAGTCTAGCTCTCTCCATTTGAGAATGTCGGTGAGGCATTACCGTTAATTCCTGAGCATATCTCTTGTGCGTAAGGATTCTATCTGAGCAGCATTGAAACATATTCTCTCCCCGAAAACTATCAAACCACAATGAAATCCACTTTTAAGTTGGCGGGGATTCGGAAAATAAGATAGGTCATTTCCTGGACTCTGGATTAAGACAATTTAATTTTAACTAAAAAAATTGATATACTACATTGCATTTTATTGAACGATGAGTAACTCATAGTCAGCCGACTATTAAATAAAGCTAAATATTTTGACCGAAGTCAACAGTAACTGATGTATGAATGAACGCAATAAGTATGGGAGGGGGGTGCAGATTTGAATATGTTATTTGACCCGGTTCCGATCCACTCGGTGGTTGTATTCGAACCCGGCCAGCACGCGGAAGACTTTGGTACGGCCAATGCTCTCCGCCAACTTAGCTACGAAGTTCCTAACTGGAGCCACACCCCCTACTAATAAAGTGTGCCTGGTGGATTCCACAGTGATTGCTTATAAAATCTTCATTGGACATTTAATTTACTGTGGCATAGATGCGTATACCGATCTGTCAGAGGACCCACTCGTCCCTCCATATTGCCATCGGAGCTCTCTCTCGAGCCCCCAACCGCAAGGCGGCTAGGATATAGGCAGAAGGAAATTACCAGCAAAGACAGGGAACACTAAGAAGGCCTTTTCTGCCTTGTTAGGCGTCATCAGCTAGTGAAGTGGCGAATTCTACTTGGTGCAGTCAACTGAATGGGCAAGTTGACCCAATTCGGAGTAAACCCATGTTTCCCGGTGGGTGTCTCGTAGCTCATACGTGAGAAAATTGTTAGCAAATTGGAATGTTTATAAGAACGTAAACAACG
>UYRU01042832.1:0-13019 GCA_900617775.1 Dibothriocephalus latus | reverse complement strand
CGACTTGGAGGCGAAATGTAAGAAGCCGTTTTTGTTGATGCGTTGAACTTTCGAAAATTTAGCTTGGCACATTATATGCGACTTGTATTCCCTTGGGTTTTTCCTAACACACAGCTCTTTAGCTACACTGTGTATCAAGTTTAAACGTTGTTAATATACACCGACATCTACATTAGTAGTCGCGTTGTGCGGCGTAAAGAGCATAATATATATTTAACTGAATGGCAAAATTTAAGATAGTTGTCTCTCTATTCGTTCTTATCATATAAAGCCAGGAAGATAATATGTCAAATATACATTTGCCTATTACTACAGTATACGTCAAAGATCATGCAACATTGCGACATATGCGAAAGATTGATACTCATTTCGTAATCGGCATTGACTCAAGCTGTGATACTAATTATTGTGTAGTGTATTCTGAAGTCATTTCAGTCAGGATAGGCTGCCGGCTTTTTAAATAGCTTCGTTCGGACCACTAGCAAAACGTGTCTTTTGTAAAAACTGACTACTTAAGTAGTATGCCTTTGTATCGTCGATTTTTACTGCCTTTATAAATTCAAATATATTTTATGGAAAACATAGGTGAAAAATTCATTTCTTGTATATGTTTAATAGCAAATGGCGCCTTCTCTAAATTGTATACTTAAAAGAGGGGTGGTTTTCAATTTTAAAAAAATTAATAATTATGACCTTTTTTACCACTGTGAGGTGTTTATTCATAAAACATCGTATCCGTTAATTTATTAACGCAGCGTTAACTGCATAAACTATATTCCACAAGTATTTCAATATTTTATGACAACTATGTGAATTCTTCCTCAAACTTTAGGGGAAAATGTGCTTTTCCTTAAAAAAGATGTACGCGTTGTGCAGTTTCTAAACCTTGATTTCAAGTATAGCATTCAGTAGATTAGAAAATTATTCCGCAATTGAGCAACTTTTTTTAAATCGAAAACCACACTTTCTTTGAGTATGACATTGAAAGACAGTGTAAATTTCTATCAAACGTGTGCAAGAAATAATTTTTTGTCTATGTTTTCCCTAAAATATATTTGAATTTATTAAGGCAGTCAGAATCAATCATAAAAACGCATACTACGTCTGTAGTTAGCTTTTGTAATACACACGTTTTGCTAGTAGTTTGAACGAAGCTCGTTAAAAAGCCGGCATCATATCCTGACTGAAATGACTTCAGAACAGACTGCGCAATTATCAGTATCACATTTTAAATCAATGCCGATTACGGAATGAGTATCAATCTTTTGCATATGTCGGAATGTTTCATGGTATTTGGCGTCTGCTGTATACAAAAAACTACGGCTACTGGAAAATTGAAGGAATCCTGGGTGTGCTCCCTGGGCAAAAGAAAAAGAGCGCAATCTCGTGCATACCGATTATAGGGTGTGTTTTTCTTATTATTCACCCGTATTCCCGAACTAGTTCATGCATGAGGTAAAATCCATTATTAACAAGCTTTTAAATTTCAAGAACAAATAATTAAAAGTAGAAGCCCACTATAAAAACTCACAATTGGCTCTTCTGGGAATACGGTATATACAAAAAATGGCTTGCAGAAATCAACGTCCATGTCCATTACGAGACACTCAGCTGAAATGAAAACAGAAATTTTGCCAAACTCTCAGCATATAGTAAAATACTCTGTTATGCATCTCCACAAGCCAAAAACGGACAATCAACTGTTAAAGTATTTGGACAAGTAAAGCTCTAGGTCACACTTTAATTTCGGCCACACTCGCTTATGCTCCTTTACTACCAGTTCACAAATCTGAAAAAATAGGGTACTCACCAAAGGTGAAATGTACTGCAATAATGAACAGTTGTATGATTGATTGTCCCATAGTGTTTTCCGATTGAACCTTGCAAACAACTATGAAGCAAATATATAAGGTCGAGTAGGAGTTTCAGTATTGGCGAAATGCAATAACGGAAGAAGTTTAAATAACATTCAACGTGTGCTCATGTCCAAGGAATTCTTTATGCTTTTAAATGCCGGGGTAAGTGCTCCTTGTTGTTGCGTGTTATACTAAAAAGGAGCACTAATAAAAAGTAGAAACGATTTAATTATACATTTTTTAATAAAATACAGCATTGCTTTCGATCATGAATTTGAGGTTAGTGCAATTATGAGATAGCACATTTTTCGCGAAATGAAGAGTAAAATATTTGATAAAATTATATTTTGCAAATCTGCCAAGCTTTGTGCCTCATAATAGAGGGTGACATGCTATACCCAAATGTTAAAAATGCATTGCATATTTGAATGGTTGCGCGCAAAGAATGCGTATATGAACTCTGTTAGCCTACCGAATCCAAATATAAAGTTGGAGAAAACTAACATAGCGCATATTTGAGTGAGTTGTCATGGGACATTGCGAAAGGGTTTTGTCAAAATCATCGTTGATATTATTGTCACACTACTCTTATTTTGTTATTGTAGAAGTGAGCATATAAGTAACCAAATGTACTGAAAAGTTTTCTGATTCAAATATAAAATTTAGCTGTTTTGAATATAGCAGAACGTGTATCCCTAACTTTTAGAGAAATAAGGAAAACTGTCCAAAATGTTTCATTCTAATGTTGACTTTTTGTCGAAAAATAAAGTACGTAGACATCTGACGCAAAATATAGAAATGAAGCTCTTTTTAAAGGTACAGCTTGTTACAGAACTTTTTTCAATCAACCTTGCGCATACTTATTCGCGTTTTTTGTAGACATTTACTTTTTTCGGCGATGAGTTGACAGTTTTGGGTGGTTCGGAAGTCATGACACATAGAAAAAGACAAACATAAGAAAATAAATCCATAAGCTCGTTATTTGGGAGCATGCTTTTAAGATATATTTCTTATAGCCTTATTTCAACATATCTTGGAGATTTTAGGATGCCTGCTTTTTAGGAGCTTCTTTCGCATCGCCAAGAAAAAGTATGTGCTATAAAAAGTGCCTAATTAACTAGTATGCCTCTTTGTCATTAATTTCTACTGCCTTTATGGATTCAAATTTTGTTTGGAAAACATGCACGAAAAAATTATTCCTTGTACTCGTTTGGTTGCAAATTGCACCTGTTTTAAATTATATGCTTAAAGAAATTGTATATTTTGAAAAAGTTTACTCATCACCGAATAATTTTGAAACCTGGTGACTGCTACATTGGAATTCAAGTTGTACAAACTGCACACTGTGTACATCCTGCTTAAGGAAAAAAACGTGTTCGCTTACAGTTTGAGGAAGAGCTGACATAGATCTCATAAAATGTTGCAATAGTATATGGAGCATGTTTTATACATTAAAGGCAGCATTACCAAATTTATCGATACGATTTTCTATGAATGGAAACCTGAAAAATGTAAAAAAGATCATAATTAGACATTTTTTTAAAACCGACAGGTACCATTTCTTTAAGTGTAAAATTTAAAGAAGGCGCAATTTGCTACAAAGTAAGTACAAGGAATAACTTTTCGTGCATTTTTTCGAAAAAAATATATTTCAATCAATAAAGGCCGTCTAAATTAATGACAAAGAGTCATACACGTTTTGTTGTCACGTTTTTAGCATATACTTTTTCCTGGCGGTCAGAAAGAAACTCATTAAAATGCCGGCATCCTGCAGTGTCAAAAATATTTTGAACATTGGATGTACGATCGCAACTTTTACAATAATCCGCAATTATTGTGTTCCAATCGTAAACTTATTTCAGAATTCCGGGTGCCACTTCATGAGATAGTGAATCAACTGTGTATTATCAACGGACTGAAACCAGTGAAAATCGTAAAGTCTTAACTAACATTCCAATGAAGACCTAAACTTCTTCGTAATCGAAATTGCATATTAGTTCCAAAGGAATTTTGCAGAGGGCAGTTAACCTAAGTGTACAATAAATGCTACATTTACAATTGCAACTGACAATGCCATTTCAGTTTATTAGTCACTGCCTGGTATGTCTGCACATGACCGTCAGAAATGTATTATTCTCGTGATCCCTCAATGGACCAAAATAGGCGAAAATGGGGTTGCTTTAGTCCAACGTAAATCAAACAATGCACAAACGAAAGTAAATACTAGATACTACCATGTAAGCATTCTGGAATAGGCGTAATATGGAAGCGTAGGTATCCGGATATTTTACGGAATGACTAGTTTCGAAAGTTAAGTTAGTTTTGCTGTGTTATTGAGTCAGTGGTTTTGCAAGATAAGCCTTCCTCTACACGTAAGGCCAAAGTTTACCTAGCGTGCTCTATTTCCATTTTTCGGAATTTCGACATTGCTAAAAAAGCTGGCATTTCCATAAAACTTTATGTTTCCTCATTACTCAACATATGCACTGTTGTGCCGAACGACCATTACTTTATTGTAGTAATATTTTGGGGGCCATAGCTTCGGTTGCGTAAGAGAAACAGAGAATTAATGGTACAAGTCCTAGGACTTTATGAGTAAGGTAACCTTGTGTAAAAAATATTAAATATATACATATAATTGCAGCTTTCGCGGTACATTCAAGTGATAGAGCACGGACGCGCATGGAATTTTATATTTTTCACCATCTTCCGTACAAATTTGCTCGTCAATGGATAAATGTATCCACCAAGGTTACAGCATCCAACGCCGGCGGTAATGCATGACCAGTCATGGTCCTCTAGAAAACACACAGCCAGTGACTACTTTGTCCAGAGGAGCGTTATGCGTCTCACTCAAAAATTAAATTTCTGCCTGTCTGCCAGACAAAGGTAATCAGTGTATGTACTCCCTTGTTTATCCTGGCAGTTCCTGTGGTGTGATATGTAGTCCAAATTCCTTGGACAGTGGGGGATGTGGCCGTAATTGGGTTGCGCCAAAGAGTCATGTGCACCCAAAGGATTCGCAAAAGAACCGCAATTTCGATAGCCATAATTCGCTTATAACAACATCCGCAGCAAATTTCGTTTTGCCATCAACTAGTATAACTGGCCGCTGATCTGACAACAGATCCTCATCCTTCCGCAAGGACAACTGCAGTAGCTTTTGTCAACTCGCATATTAAACTAGGTTACATCAAAGTTAATGGCGAGGACCTAGAGGGCATCTGTCGAAAGAAAACGCATGTTAATTAGAGTATCTTCTGAACTATTCTGTAAGTATTTTCGCTACTGTAAAACTGTCCAATCATCTGTGTATATTAGCCATATGAAAAAGCAACTAGAAAGAAAGGTTTTCTAAGCCTGATTGAAGAAAATATGAAATATAATTGCGCTACGTTATTCATATTTTGACAGGTACGTCAACGTCCCAGAAGTTGTTTAACACTCCGTCATCTAGTACGCATGCGATTATAAGTCGATAATGGCGCAGGGGTTGCCGTCATGTGACCAGGAATAGTTACTGCTATTAAGGTCCCGGTGATCAACGGAAACATAAAAAGGCAGGATGGTCTAAATGGTATTTGTGTTGTAGGTATGTTAAAAATACTACACTCACAAGACCCGAAGAATATTGCAATCGAAGGAAGACGTAATAATTTTAGTTCCATGGTCTTATTGGGATTAAGATCAGATAACGTGAAATAATATTCAACTGCCACGTACATAGAAAAAGAACAGTCTGAAACACCTATCTTGAGACGCATCACTCATGCATTTAGCGAACATGAACTATTAATATTATAGATTACACTGTTCAAAGCTCTCACCTTCCTTCCTTTAAGTCTACTGGCTGCTGAATGTAACCTGTTAAGAAACAACGAAATATATGGATAAAACTAGGTATGTTATAATTGGACACGGTTATCGACAGAAACAAAGCCATATCCAAGTTATGCCTGAGCCGCCGGTATGGCGCCATTGGCTGTTTTTGTGGAATGCAGCGCGCAGTTCGTTCTACCATCTTACCAAGTGCTCCAAAGCGCTGTCATGTCCTATAATGTATAAGCCATCCACAGGCAATGGAAAATTCAGTAATTAGGTTTTTTTTAAAAAGGTAAGACCCTCACTTATCTGCTTTACGTTTATTTAATGATAAACAGGACGCAGGTGCGACGCCATCTAGCAGCATGTTTATGCAAATCAAAACAAAAAAATGTCCTAAGTGCATCTATCTGTCTTCAGTCGCCTAAGGAAACGCCGCCACCGACTAAACCACTTACTATTCGGAAATGACAGCGATTCCTTAACACGTAATCAGTTGGAAGAACGGAATGCTAGCTGTTTTCCATTAAAAAGTCAATGGCGCCATAACGGCGACTGAAGCACAACCTGGATTTGACTTTATGTTTGTTGATAACCATGTCCAATTACAAGATACCTAGTTTTATCAATATATTTTGTTGTTTCTTTATAGGTTACATTCAGCAGACAGTAGACGTAAAGGAAGGAAGGTGAGAGATTTGAACAGCGTAATCTATAATGTGAATATTGCAGCAAGGTTAGTTCTACACTTTCAAAATACATGCAGCATAAATTTGTTTAGAGCCTTCTACCTCTTTGCTTTTCCGTTGATCACCTGGAGTTTAATAGCATTAACAACTTCTGCGAGATTACTAACATATAATCACATACCTTCTAACTGACTAAGTGAGTACGGTACCCTGATGGATCTGTCAAAATATTACCAGCGTAACGTTTTTTTTATTTGCTCTATTTATTCGGCTAACATTCACCGATGATTGGACCCTTTCATACTTAAGAAAATTCCTATAGAATAGTTCAGAATATACTAAAATCAACAGTCGTATTCTTTCGGTAATGTTCTCTAGGTCTTCAGACGTATATTGTACCGGAAGTTAGCTTAATATGCGATTTGCAAAAATACTGCAGTTTTCCTTGTGGGAGAATGAGTGTCTGTTGTCTGATAAGTGGCCAGTTATGGTGGTCAATGGAAAAACTAAATTTGCTGCGGAGGTTTTAGCTAGCGAATGTTGACTAGGGAAACTGCCGCTCATTTGCGAAGTTTTTTTTGGGCATAACTCACTTACATAGGCTAACATAGGCCGTTCAAAAAATTTGGAATATCTCTCACTACACAGGGACCACCAGTAACAACAAAAAAGCGCATACACTCATTGCCTTTGCCTGTGAGACAGGCACAAATTTAATTTTTGAGTAAGACGCATGACGTTCGTCTGGTCAAAGCAGACTCTGGCTTATGTTTTCTCTGGGACTGTAGCTAGTCATATGTTGCCACAGTCGATAGTTGTTCTAACCCTGACCGATACTTTTATTTATCGACGAGCAGCGTTAAACGGAGGATGGTGAAAAATATAAGATCCCATGCGCTTGCTTACCTTACAATTTTCCTGTGCCAGGTTGGCTGCGATGTTATGTACACAGTTAATGTTTTGTAGGATTGGCTGCTATTTAAATTCTTCCGTTAATGCATTTCGCCAGCACTGAACCTTCTTACCGACATTTTATGTTTGCTTCATATTTGCAAGGTTCAATCGGCAAGCATTATGGAACACCGAATCATACAACTGTTAACGGTTTTAACACTTTTGAGCGTTGGTGAGTGTCGCACTTCTCATAGGTGTGAACTGTTTTTAAAGAGTCGTTAGCACGTATAAGGTTATCTAGGTTAAACGCAGGGCTATACTTATTTAAATGTTTTAACCGTTTTTTAGCCGTTTATGCTTTTGAAAAGCGTAAGTTTTGCTGCTGAAGACTTATAAATGAGGACGTTATAATATGCCGGGTGTATGGATAATGCGAGTAAATTTCTGAATTCCTGGCGTCAGGTAATGCGATTAAGCCTCCCAGTCTTAAGATTAAGCTGTTATTTTTAATTGACAACGGCATTTTTGTGCTTCAGGTCAGTGCCTCGTGATGGATATACATGTTGATTATAACAAGCCATTTTTCGTATATACCGTATTACCAGAGAAACCAACTGTGAGTTTTTCTTTTGTGTTTTTTTAAATTTCAGTTATGTTTTCTTGTAAGCGTTTTCGTGAAGGGAGGTGAGTAGAATAAACGTATAATGACTGTGCATGCTGTACCATCAGAATGCAAGAAAATGGGCTCTATTTCCGTAGTTGGCCAGCATAGACAAGATGCCTCCAATTTTATTGTGATCGTATTTTTTATGTAGTAACGCATATACTTATAGCGGACAACACAGATAGTCGCCTTCATCAACATTTGCTTTTCAAATGGAGACTCTATTCTTTCTGTATTAAACGCCGCATAAAGCGACTAGCATTATTGGACTTTGTTTAAATTACCAACGTTTAATCTTCAGTCACACTGCGGTTGAAAACTTCTGCGTTACTTAGAAAAGTGTAACCAACCAATGGGACGCAAGTCGCATAAAAGGTGCCAAGTTATACCGCCTCAGAGAAAACGGCCTTCAAGTCGATAACATGTAACACGAAGAGTTGGTCTCCTTGGTTTTTAGTACCGTTTGTAAATTTATACATTGCTCATTATACGCATGAAGGGTAAGTTTGTCGCTGACCCGGGTCATCCATGTTGCGGTACATTGCGGCTGAACATTTTGTCTATAATTTAAGCCCCGTACACGCTATGCAGTGTTTGATTGAAGCAAAATATTTTACCATAGGCAGCCACTAAGACATTTACCATAAACAGTGGGAGAGAGAGAGCGAGTCTGAGGACGGTCACGTGATCTTACACACTCTTATGCATCTCAGATGAATTCTGGAGATATGCTTTAGAGGGAGGTATTTAACAACCATTTGGGTTGTTTCTTTTGTTCGTTGATCTGACTTGGCGTGCACAATACAGTTTGCTAGAATACGCTTTACGTTAGATCAATATCCTAGGGGGGGGTAAAAAAAACCAAGGGCCAAATTGCGCCTTAACCACGGTTCTTTGAAATTTCAGGAATTGTCTTCAGCAGTAAACATTGCGGAGCAGAGCCTCTTGTTTGCGCTTGTTGGCCTATAAATGAACACTGATAAACAATCGAAACAATCGTATTTTATGCGTTCACAGAACAGTAAAATTTTGTTTGACGTTTAAGTAATTGAGGCAGGTGCACGTTCGGATAACGCATTATGTTAGATTAATGGAATGCGAACTCAGATTACAAAATGGTGTCTTGCAAAGCTCTGAAATTTAGCGCCATACAGCTAAGTGCTACAGTTATGGGACCGCAAAATGTTTTACTACGCCAAAAATAGAACGCGCAATCAACCACATATGAAATGTTGGAAGATGTCATATGCTTTCCCTATAACGCCGTTAACGAACACCGTTCAAACATCTTCAATATTTAGAAGGTAATCAACGAATATATAAATATGAAAAGAAGAAGGCAGAAAATAAGACTTATTTGCTAAAAGTGTCGTTTATACGCAGATTTTCGCCTGTGCTTCTTGTTATCATAGAAGGGAAACTAGAAGTAAGCAAGGGTAGTGAAAACTGGCCTGTAAACACTTAAACATGAGTTCTGTAATTTAACGCACAACATTGCTCCGTTATTTTAAGGAATTTAAGGAAACGGTTAAGAGTTTTCATTTTTACCTCCCAAAAATGAAGTTAAATGAGATTCGACGACGAAATGTCCAATAAAAGATATTTTCAAGAGAGAACATGTTACATAAAGTTTATTTATATAATCTCAGGCGTGTTCATTCACGGCTTTTGTTGTGGAGTTTCATTTTTTCTCGGCAATGCAATGATATGTTTGGTTATTCTAGAACCATGCCCAAAACATACAGTATCATAAGAAATGATGTTAAATACTCATTTGATGAGTACTTTTAAGGAATATCTTTGTTAAAGGGTTTGGTAAATACGTAGAAAATAAGTGCTATTTAGAGAAAATCGAATAAAATCTCTGTCATTGATTATGCGTTAAGCAGAAATTTCAGAACAGTGTGAAGCTCGTCGCATTCCTACATTCGAAATAATTACGGAGGATTATAGTTGAATAAAAAAGCTCCCAAGGAACACAAGATGGTATGTGTAGGATTGCAAATAAAAAATTGATTTAAACCGGGGATTTTCCTGGAAGGGACTTTGAATGTCATCAGTTGTAACGCCTCCAGTATTGCAGACTCACTGAACAGATGGAGTTTACCAGCACTCCATTGCAAAGACTTGCTTGTCCGACTTTAAAATCAAACTTTGCAGGTATTTTTTGGCATCTGTGATGTGAAATGTACGACCAAATATGCCAATGCTTCCTTGTATCATTTTTAAGTAATTTACTTCTTTCAAAAAATGCTGATCGCAAATTACTACTAGCTTTTGAAAACATAACTGCATTTGCGACGCGATCGGTTTAAGCGTTCCAATTCAGCGAGGTGTATATGGTCTAGTTAACGCATATCCAGTATTTTGCTGTCAGATTAACTTTATAAAAATAGAATGTGCATAATTGCCAACAGTGGCGTTGTATGAAACACTGGGCATGCGAAATACTTGTTTGTTTTCTATATTTTAAAGAATGTTATTTCTCACTGTAAAATCAATTCATCATAAGCTACACAGTAAGGAATTTTTTTGTATTTCACACTTAAGCTTTTTGAGGTATGGCCTCATCGGAACAGACTAGAAAATGTTGACAACTTAAAAGGCATTTCTGGGAAAAGTGAATGGTGGTGCAACTTCGAAAACTGACAATTTTATGGGAAATATTCAAACAAAAATGCCACAAAGTCGCGCCTATGGCAATCGCGTATACTTGAAGAGGACATTATGTTTGAACATAAATGACCGTGCAGTAACACAAGCATATTGCTCCGGATTAAGCAAATCTTATTCTTACGGATGTAGAAAGCTCCTGGTCGGGCTGGTCTAAGGCAATTCGTTAGACACTCCTTATTCCGCCGAAGTGTGCTGTCTCTCACTGCTGTCTATTGCAGTCCCATATTTGTTTTTTTTTACTTTAAGCCCTGTCATCTTATTAATTATGAACTATGCCTCATTAACTAAAACGTTTAGGAATATAAGTAAATTTCACTTTTTGGGACAGTTTGCCCCATGATATTCCTTTTACTTTTTCCAGGCGGCTTTTTCAAACCAGTCCTTTAGAAGGGGCTCTAATAAGGCCCCATGTCTGCAGACCACCTTTTGCTATCAAGTTATGCCAGGTATGTCCGAATAAAATTCTTATTTATAGGAACATTATTTTATTCTCAGGTATTTTCTTACTAAGCTGATGTGCCATTCCTTGTTCTTCAAATCAAAAAATTTCTCGCTAAACTAAATGGGTCTAGAGTTGTTTCAATTCAACATGCAAGTCTTTTAAGACAGTAGGCTATAAGCCTGTTCTTTATACGCCTTCATCAATGATGTAGTTTAATAAGGGGATTTTGCTCAAAGGTTGTCCGGATTTGGGTGAGTTTGATTTTTAACTCTGGTCAACAATTTTGCTTAATCCTGGCACCTCGGAGAAAGTAACCTAAAGTTAACGTTTCACATTTTGATATGGATAATAAAAAAAACGTACACAAGAATGTTAACGTTATAAGCTAATAAAGGCCTGACTGCTCTTTTGAACACTGGATTATGACGTAAGCTTTTTGGGAAAACAATCAATTGTAGAGCAAACAAAACTGTTCAATTTCTTGCAACGTTAAACTGCCAAGATTATTTTTTTCCGTATTTATCACTGTTTGCAACATATTGTTCACGACGGTTTGTAGTGAACAAAAGGAATTATGCAGGTGTATGTATGCACGTCGTGCTATTTTTATATTGCAGCTTCAAAGCATATGCCAAAAAAATTTCCTCAGTAAACATCATTTCCGTGAACGTACTTCATCTTGCAGTTCAGAGGGTTGCAATGATCACGAGCAGCATACGTTTTCGGTCAGCCGCGGCCATCTTCTACTCACAGAATAAACGCTTTTCGCCTGTGGCTATCTCCTATGTTGGGGAAGACGGAAAAAGTACGTCAGTATGTCATGTCTTAAGGGCTTGACTGTCTGAACGAATCTCCAAATGTTCATCAATATGTTTAATATAATTTTACTTTCGTTGTACAAAACAGAGCCTTGGTACGGTCCTGCCGCCATATTGCCACATGCAATAGGCTGTATAGGATTTTTGTCGTAGAAAAACACTGTTTTTAGCACAGGGCAGATTATATTGTCATGGGCGTCGTCGCGTTCACGGCCGAATCGAAACAGGCCCTCTACGCATGCCCCACACACTTGACTTTCGAGGAAAAATACGTGCTCTGCTCTTTATGTATGAATAGTGTACATTAAAACACTGGCATGTGCAAGAGGAAAACGTATTCCCTAGTTTTGTGTGATCCTAATCGTTAAACCTGTTCATTGGCTATGAATGCAAAATATGTAACTGTGAGAAAAGAAGTTGAACGTTAAGCGGATATTTTAAATGATATATGCCAAATTTTAGGAAATCCAAATATAGTCCTTACATATATATATACAGTTCTGCGAGCGCTGCAAACAAATTTTCCTATATTTACTAATGTTATACTATTTCTCCCATACTAGCGGAAATTCATTTACGAAAACTTATAAATAATGAGCAACATTACGCACATTAAGTACTTAACAGAAGAGGAGAGGTCACAAATGGCTATATATTATAACAATAAATTTAAATAGTTTGTTAAGTACAAAACCTAATGCAACAACTTTCTTTATACAAAAGAAATCGCCTTTAGTCGAAATATTTTGTATGGTTGAGAGTGAGAACATTTGTAGTTATTGCATATATCTCAATAAAATCTGTCTTCATTTCGGAAATTTATCCTGTGTTGATTGATCAGTTTACGAATTGTCCGTTTGTTTGACGTTTACGTTAAAACCTTTAAAATAAGATATAACTAAACAGAATTTACCGAAAAAAAGAGCTTTTGGATATTATTTCCTATGCAGATGGCCATATTGCTTGTAGTTGAAAATGCTTCAAAACAGCAAACAACATTTTCGAGCATACAACATGTCTCCTAGGAACCACGCATATTTATATTCCTAAGATTAATAAAAAAAATTTCCATAATAGGTCACATCTTCTAAAAGTGCCTTTATTGAATATTTAGCTGACGAACTTCTGCGTACATTAACTTTTTTCAAGGTAATGTCA
>UYRU01042829.1:10356-20674 GCA_900617775.1 Dibothriocephalus latus | reverse complement strand
TCGAAGTTGCTTCCCGCGGCCGCTGGGAGTAGGTTGTTCCGCATGTAAATTGCAGGTGTGCGCGGCGCTTAGCACCGCGGAATATACTCACCTAACTCCAGAACGGTAAGTTGCACCTCAGATAAGTTGAAGTGTATGATCTCCTCTACTAATCTAACTCCAGAACGGTAAGTTGGACCACAGGTAAGTTGAAGTAACAGAACGGTAAGTTGGACCACAGCTAAGTTGAAGTAGACGACCTCCTAACCACCATTCCAGAACAGTAAGTTGAACCACAGGTAAGTTGAAGTAGACGACCTCCTAACCACCATCTCAATCTTTCGGGAAATTCAAGAAACCTGCAATTTGATAATCAGGTTTTTCCACAATAAGTTAAACGATAATACAGATTAGGGAAATCTACAGACATAACTTAACAACACTTCTAACTACAGTAAAATAAAAATGCATTTAACATTTGTTAAAGCATATTTCACTGCGTGTCCTAATTTCCCATCCACAAAACCCTATAACCACCTTTTTCTTGGGAAAACAAGCAGGAAGTAGGGATTAATGGATGAACCTACACAGAAGCTACTGTTGCCGTCAAGGGTTATTTGAGGTGGGTTGAAACATATTTAAATTATTCTGCAGAAGATTACACGTTGCTAATTACGTTGAGGACAAATTTGCAGATACCTCAAGCCCTAAGACGTAGTTTTTAACGCTATCCTAGTAAGCCACTGAGATGTGCAATTAAGTGTGTGCTGGAATACATTTTAAACATTAATCGCTGCCAATTCTTGAGACAGTAGTTTTGTAGGACACAGGAATCAATAGTTGCAAACGATAAACTGAGAGCAAGTCCAGTGACAAACTCACTATCCATCTGCTCAACCATCAGATTTCCATTAATATAACAAGCCCCGATCTGCTGCACTTCCAAAACAAGATATGCTCAATTCCACTTGGCATTAAAGTATCGGATTAGTGCCTAAACATGTGGTATGTGTTTACATGTTTTAGTTTTATTTTCTCTTCATAACAAATCTGTCGTTTTTTTCACCCTGGTTGTGTTCTTATGACATAGGTGTGTCCATCGAAATGTGACTCTTTCCCACGATCATAACTATTACAGTTATTTTCTGTACCCATATTTGCAAAGACACTGTTTATTTTTGTTGATTGTATATTTATTTTAAGAACTTAAATGGCTTTATGACTACCTGCACACCCTTTGACAGAAGGCATTGTTTTATGTAATTTCTACGGAGTCACGTACAGTAAGGTTTATGATTTATTTCCTTGGAATAGAATATGCACATGCTATGGAAGTCTCTTAATTAAGGAATGGCTATTCCAACTGATTAGGTTTATAAAGTCTCAACAGAGTTGATAATGTATACAATTGTACTAGTTTTACTATTAATGGGTTGCATTCTGAAGTGTTTTACTCCTTTTAGTTTTTGTGTTGGCACAGTGTCCATTTGCGAG
This sequence comes from Dibothriocephalus latus, assembly GCA_900617775.1. NCBI lineage: Eukaryota > Metazoa > Platyhelminthes > Cestoda > Diphyllobothriidea > Diphyllobothriidae > Dibothriocephalus > Dibothriocephalus latus. The sequence continues at coordinate 19,201 of UYRU01042829.1, read as the reverse complement.
AGGAAGAGAAAGTATCGCTGTAGCTTAAGTTTATAGGTAAAACACTTACAGCTGCGATCTTCAGGCCCAGTTCCACGAGGAAAGGGAAGAAGTGAGAGGCCAGAGAGATGGAATAGTTTATGCGGCACAGAAGTAGTGAAGAATATTTTAGGGAAAGCTGGCAGCCGGACGAGCGTGCGTCCGGTCGTGACGGCCCGCATCTAAAACGTGTGAGCGCGGAACTCGTCACAATGAGATCCTGTGTGAGGCAGCGTTGAAGGTGATTGGCCAGACCGGACTGGCCTCTGCAAACAATGGTGCGCACGTGCTGTCAGTCACGATGGCGGAAGGTTGAGCGTTGCACATGGAATGGGGTTACTAAAAGAATGCCGAGGATGCTGTACAAGTCTACTACAATTATAAGTTAAAATATGCGCAAATATCGGTCCCTGCGACCACGCTTGAGTGGCACGCACGATTGGCCTTGTCCGAGTTGACAGTTTAAGAGTAGGGCAGGTGAGTACTAGCAAGTTGAATTCTCAATCGAGAACGATGATCGCTATCAGGAGAGAAGATTTCAGACCGACTCTTGAACACACACCATGTTCTACAATACCTAACGCTATAGTTTAAATGATTTCCAACCGTCTAAATTTCCCGTTTTAGATTGGGTTCTCAATGCAGTTGCCAGTGTAGCGATTAATTTATGGGAAGTGGTGAACCATACCTTGTTGTTATGAGGGTCGCGTACAAATCTACTAGTGCATATGCGACTCAGCTAAATGCTTCTAGCATCAAACACCTTCTACGAATCAGTGTGTTGAGGGTGTTCTCTGTAAGTTCGTCCTTCGATTTAGACAATGTTCACCGTATGTTTCAGGAAGCTGAGGCAAAGGCGGTAACTTGCGCGTAGATAAGTTTTAATTAACAGTAAACTTGAACGGCATCTACCGCACTCTCTCCTTCCTCACTCACCTGAACCCGATGTCAGGATACGATCAAGAACACCGGAGGCAAGATCGGGTGCAGGTGGCTGGCGCGGCCGAAGCCGCCTCCATGCGTGCCGTCACGCATCTGTGATTGACATGCAACCCGAGTAATGCCTGCCGTCCCTTAGGATGGGTCCCGCATTTATAACGCAGCCTGTTTAGCGAGCACTGGGTGCTATCTACTGGATCCAATAAACACTAATCAACAAACTCCGCCACAATTACCTGTCCATCGTTGCTGGTGAGTGTACTCTTTCGACCAAATAAGACGGCTCCTCACACCACCACCTTTAGGATGTAGCGGGCACTTTATAACCTCAGTCAAGCCTACGGAAATTTATTGACCAAACCCCTAGCTTTAGTACCTCTCGGTGCAAATGCGGACGCGTAACCGGGCGATGCCTTTACAGAAAATTATACACTGATCCAAATCCACTTACGGAGAACACTTGAACGACCATGGGTATATTTGAGCAATGTTTCGTCAGATTGGGACACCTTGTAAGCTATACACGACTTTGTACATAGTTGAAATTTGTTTTTTTACTCAAATGAACAAAATAGGCAGAAAACAAATAAATCAGAGGGAATCAGCCAGCCTAGTAGTTAGTATAGCGTGGCGAAGGGGGCATAATAATGAGCCTGGAGGATTATTGTTCGCAAGTGGCCTTCACTCAAACACAAGTGAGTTTTAGGTTAATTCGTTGTGACAGCTAAGGCCATACGGAGATCTTACCTACAATGACTTACAGGTCCGCCCTGAATATAAAGTGGGGCTGGACACCACTTGAGAGGATATTGAATTCTTTACAGAACGATCGGAGAAGTAGCTGGAACAAGTTAGGAGCTGAACAACGGTACATATCAGCCGACACGAGGGCAGACTCCCAACTCGGAGACAGGCACGCGCTTCAGCGCCTTAAACGACAGCATTTACCAGGTCAGGTCTGGTTTATTAAGGGAAATATAGCTAAATGCCTTTGAACTCCCTATTGTTGCAGAGCAGCTATGAAATGCATTGGTTCAGCAGAACATTGCCAAAGAGTGGCGTTGCCAGAAAATGAAACTGTGTATAAATAGCAGACAGTGAAAGAACTCATTAGGCATTTTTCGGAAATTCTAGAGGTTTGAATGCCATTCGAGCGAATTTAAGGAGATGAAATGTCGCCCGTGCAGGAAGGGGGATGGGGATTATATGCACGATCAGATAACATGCTGCTGCGTGTTTGAAGCATGTCAGGAGGAGCCCATAGCGGTTTTTATCAATATCCTAAGGGTCACACGAGGAGAAAATCGCCAAGGTCACGAGAACATCACCGAGTGTCGGAAAGGCGCCCATCATACGCCTTTGCCGGTTAGCGAGTCTGCCAACTAGGTGACGACACAGATCCTCACGACACGACACGATCCTCAGCAGTCGGTTATGAACAGCCTTTAGGAAAAACATTACAGGGCCGCGTAGCCTAGGACCGCAAGGTCAGGCTTTGAAGTTGTTTGGCCGGTTTGGCTCGGTGGATCTGACCGAGAACTATGATGTTATTAGTAGGCATGGAAAGCGCAGCTTTGCAACAGGCGTCACGGAAACAATGCAGGATAATCACAACGTTCTTCTTTGAGTGCAGTAGTATGCAGGGTTTCCCAAAAAATGTATACTCATGGCAAGTAATTGTAAACTTGGTGCTTACTATAATTTTATTATTTAAAAAATGTAAAAGTATGCATAAGTTTCATTTATTTGTTTCTTTTCACTGCATTTTGACTATATTTAAAAAATGGAGAAAAAGGAAGCCATTAAACATGGATCCGCCCAAATACCAATGGGGATTTTTCGATGGTGTGTGCGATTCCATTGCTACGCATTGTCAGCAGTGTCTGGATCAAGATTGACGTCAGTTTGAGAACATGCAGTAAAAAACAATCAGATGATACGTGTACATATTTTTGCATTTTTTGAAATGATAAAATTATAATAAACACCGAGTTCACAATTAGTTAAAATGTGTATACATTTTTTGGGACACGCTGTATTAAGCATAACTCGAGTATCGCAGCCTCGGTCGCTATAGGCAGAAATTGTTCTTATGCCTTTTACATAAATCGCGGATACTCCATATATTTAACGATTTGCTTCTTGAAGATTCACTCAATGGAGAGTATATAAGGACAAAACTGTATTTCTTTTTGCCCAGAGCCATGCTATTACATGTTTACTCAACGTCTTATATGAGGACATAGTCGTTTAATCAGGATAACCTATTTCACAATAGGCTTTCAGGAAATGGATGTGTAAAGAGGCGGTCTTTAGTGGTCCAAAAGACCAGAGAATTATTGTTATTTATATTTGCGTTTTGGAACATATGGAATCTGGCTTGGCTTACTCATTTCTTACTCGCGAATGTCAATCTGATAGCTATACAAACGTGTGCCTATATACCTGGAAGGAGTAAAACAAGGGAACTGTGGTCTAGTTTGTTAAATGCTGACATATTGTCATCCAGTATACCTTATGCCGCTTTAAAGTAACTAAGATTTGAAACCGAGTTCATTTGTCGTTTAACAGTAAACCCAACGCGGGCTTTATATTGCAGATCGCGACTAAAAAGGTAAAATATAATGGGAAGGGCCTCTATCGACCAAGTTACGGATTATGCTCCTTCCGTTGCGCCATCAGGCTCCCTCTCGCGCATCCGCCCTTGATGGGAGAGCGTTTTGCAAGGTAGTATTTAACAAATCCTGTCATACATGTGCGCCCCAAATAACTTTGGTAGTTTTGAGGTATCGTTAATTCCCTGAAAGTAATTAATGAGAATGCTCTCAGATGACAGGGAACAAATCAGCCGGGAAATTTTCAAAGCTACGCCGAACCGATTTGCTTTTTCTACTAAACCTTTTTATGCAATGTTTTAAAAAAACGGTAAGTGTAAGGTAAACGTTTACCGACAAGGCAACAGGATCGACAGAAATGTGCTTGCATTTTCCTGTATGGCGATAACTTCACAGCTGCGTATGTATAAAAGGAGTAAATGGAATGTTAACAGTACAGTTGTACCACGAGAAGAGAATTCACTGATAAGATTAGAGGACAGACCTGTTTAATTTCGCCTCTAAACTCACACTGTAGCCGTTAAAATCGTTACACAGAAACCAGTACTTATGCAAGTTTAAGGTTTAAAGCAGGACGGCTGGGATGGCCATTTATTAGCCATTGTCAGTTAATTTACCTAATCCCCCTTTGGATTACCTGAAATGTTAATAATGGGTTCTAAAGTCATCGTACGTTAACGTTCTACCACTGATCCGCGGGCCCGCTAAGTTGGCGATGGCCACAGCAAGTACCCTATTGTGGAAAGGACCTTTAACGATTATGTTACGCAATATGTACGTCCCGTTGCGTAATGGGGCTCAATCTTCAAGCATTGCAATCACAATTAAGATCTGACCAACTTGCCCTCTCGATATCCAATACGGTGAAGAAGTCGTGCAAAGTGCCGAAGTTTGCGGAAGATTGATAATCTCTCGCAAACTGGCATTGGTGCATGTACGAAAACGTAGAAGTTATAATACAGGACGTTAGGCAAATCCGTTATTGAAAAGAAATCTAAAAGTACTCATTGCTTGTTAAGAAAAATAGAATTTTATTAATAACTCCTCAAGTTCCTCAGAAATAAAAAATGCTATAAATTAGAAGAATACATTTAAATCTTTTCGTTAGTTCAACCTTATCACTTTCTTTACATCAAAAGTACATTTTCTCACTAAACATATTTCGAACATATTGCGGTTATTTAAATAAATTACTTACATTTAACCTTTAAGTCCCGAAGAGTTTCAGGCGATTGTCTGTGCTTTCATGGTTTATTTAATAAACGTATTTTCTGTTCGATGTTCATATAAAAACTTGCACATAAGATATCTACAAAAAGCATTTATTGATTAAGTGAGTTTTTAGCTAGTAGTTCTTTTGAAGATGGGAAAATGGTTATATTCATAAACTGCTTAAATTGCAAAAAAAACATTTTCGAGCATACCGTACGTCCGCAATAGAAGTCTGACATTTGTATTCCTAAGACTAAAAAAAACCTTACCATGATAGGTTACCCCTTTAAAAAACACTTTCGTTAGATATTCAACTGATGAATCTCCGTGCACGTTATCTTTTTCCAAGCTAACGTCAAAATGTAATGGTAAATCTTGACAGGGTTTTCAATTTATCTGAAGATAAATAATAAAATTTCATTGGAACTGAAAGAACTTGCTTTTCTCTTAATATTGGAGTATTTTCACGATAGATGGTAACATTCAGGCTCCGTTCTAAGCTTGCAAATGCAAAAACAACTTGGCCGAATGCTTACTAATATTTGGATATCGTTCTTATTCTTCTCTTTGTTGCGTTTCTATATTATGCATAAGCGGACATTTTTGTATGCAAAATGTATATTTTTAAGCAAAATTTAGCTTTAATTAGACTTGATTTCATTTTCAACTTCGCGATACTATATGGGCAGCTTTGGGTACGTCCCAGATAGTTGACGCGGTAAAATATATTGCGCTTAACACTTTTCGTTACTGCATTTTGCATCCACATACTTTAAACATTAGAAAAACAATTTTTTAAACTGAACTTATTCCTTGTTTCTGAAAATAAACGCGATATCTTAAACGAGGCTAAACTTGCACTTTAGAAACTTTGGACGAACTTTGCCGGTTCTGCAAACGATATGTTTTGGTGTGTCCTTATAGGTTTTATTCCTGTCTCACTTAATAGCGTGAGGAATTACTTCGATATCAGGCAAATTCCGATTTAGCCAACATTAATGTTTATCCTCCTCAATAACTAAGAGAGCAGCTTTCCTAATTAATAGGCATTTTTGGGATTAAATCCACTCAATGAGTCGAAATTGCGTGACCAAATATATCTTAAAGTATCAAGTCAGATTTCGTCATGAGCCTTGCACGAATTTTTTGGACATAATATACTGCCTTGCAAGTGCTTTAAGACTGAGCTCGAGGAAGCATGCCCTGGTGGCTTACTATCAGCCTTGGTTCCTACACATAGGGATTGTGCGGTAAGAACTGAATATCGTGGGGGAGGGATAATAGTGCCAGTGTCAATACTGTCTAATTTTCTCTTAGGGATAAAAAAGGTCGGACGAATTAATGTACGCACTTTTCTAAATATCAAGTGAACAATTAACCAGCAGTGTTATACTGAGGCTATGTTTATTAGTTTCCTTGTGGCTAAACGCCCTAAAAAATGTCGTAACCCGACTAATGAAATAAGAATGTTTACGTGACTGGCTTCTGTTGTAGTGGAAGTGAGGATTAAGTTACCCTATTTTATTTGTTTATTCCGAGAAATTTATGTTTGATTATCACACTAAACACAAGCTATATCTTTTACACATCGTCGGATGTGTAACACAGTGCAGTTACTTGAAATTATGATTCGTGGTTGGAAGAAATAGTTGGCTGCTTGGCAATAGGCAATCAGAATATTTTCGCGATGAGTAAAGCATCGCATAACTGAACTCTGAGTAGGAGTTTTCGAACAGATCTAAGCTTTCGAAACTATCATCGAATCATCACATTTATTCGGGAACGGGGTCAAAGGTAAATTACGTGGCCAATTATTATCGTCAGTTCATCCAAGTGAATCATGATAGTAGGGGGGAGTCGATAAGAGAAGGTTAGTTACGCGACGGTGAAGATTTGGTGGAGCCGGCCTGGGGGCAGGGCAGAGAAGAGAAAAAGATCGCGGAAAAATTGCTTGCAGTTATGCGACCGTTTGCCATGCCAAGCGCGGAGTTTGTTGGAGGTACTTTTGTGCACACAAGATCGGCGGCCTCAGCCTGATAGCGGTCGCTTCTGCCGTTGGTAGCAGACGCTGACCCAGGGAATTGGTGTAATTTGTGAGAATCTAATAAATCACCCGATAGGCTTCGTTAAGGCACACAGGACTTCAACAATATGCAAGAAATTAGCGCTGTTTAGCCTCCTGACCTCACATTTCCTCAGCCATGCTGGAAGGTATTTTCCTATTCTTTCTGATGGCCGCCAACTCGTGCGGTCAATATAACTTACCACACAGAAGCAAGTAAATTAAAAGATGCACATGGAGGTGGTCGGGTCTTATTTATTTGTTCCTCTGAAGCAATTTATAGTGGTCGCTTGAGCCAACGCCTCGGTAAGGTAATATATCCTTACGCTCTCTGAAAGTGTGCTTGCATTTGCGTACACGAAGTGAGAACGAGGAATATGTGTGCTCGCTGAATATGTCTTCAACTTTCTATAAACAAACTTTCAACTGAAAAATACATTCATGGCAAAACTGTCACTGACAGACATCTCAATTTTCCAGTCTGATTCCAGTGCAAGATGTCCCCGTCTCTTGCTCTGCGTTCCTGTTTTAATGAGACAGCCGTAGGTTAAAGAGTAGCTGAGGCTTAATTGACAGGCAGTAATAATAAAAAGTAGGGGTTTCTTCATGCACTGTGGTATACGATAACATCGACGGCCATACTGGCAAATGGTGCATATCAGATTGGATCTCTTACACATAAAAGCATATGTAAGCAGAACACTTCCCACTATTAGCATATTCACTTAGCAAGAGCCACCAGTTTTGCAGCAATAGCGACAGACAAAAATGTAAACGATTGATATCTTGACATTCTAAAATAACTCCAGAGAGGAAGGCATATTCGTTAATTTTAGTGGTTGTACATGCACGAAATTTTTCTATAAGGACATTAAGTCCTGTGCGGAATGCCTTGTTAGATCAGCTCAATCCTTCATCGCACTAGCTTGACCTTAACCTCTTTGATTTGTGCGCATTGTCCAATTACATATTAACTGCATTACAACGTGAACTGTTCCCCCTTGAATATTACATAAAGATTTTCGATCATATGTACCCAACACAATCGAAATTTTTATTAGGCATAATTTATTAAGGAATAAACCCCACATATGTTTAATAAACACTTATGTTTCGAAGAATGATTTTGCTCCGGATGTAGATAGTAGAGATGTTTGGCTGATGATCGTGCAAATTCTTTAATTTATGTCTTATAACCCTTAGATTTATTAAAAGAGAGGAATTTTTTTATTATTATCCGCTTTTATATTAATTACTACAAAAGGTGTTGACCTACCATATTAATCAAAATCCCAAAAATGCAATTATGTTATTTTGTAGGGCAATAGTAGTTTGAGTAGTGCACCACATATAACCCTTGTCCGTGCGTTTTTTTCACGAGAACGTTGATTATAGGGTTTTATATGCGTGGGGAATAAGGATAGGCAGTAAAATATACTTAAATAACTGCTATATGGATTTTATTATCTTTAGAAATGTTGTTGACTTATAACTGCAGATTTTCCTAATCTGTAGTATCGTTCAAAGTATTGCGAAAAAACCCAATTTCTTGAAATTTCTGAAAATATTAGAAGTGGCGGTTAGGAGGTCGTCTTCTTCTACTTACTTAAAATCCAATTTAACTTTCTGAAGTTAGATTAATATAGTCCGCGGCTCAAAGCGCCGTGAACACCTCCAATTTACACGTGGAACAACTTACTTCCGGCGGCCGCGGGAAACAAATCCAACTACATTTCTCCACTATCCACTTCTGCAAATTTTCTTCACTCCCTATCCTATTTCTCCACCCCAAAACCCCAATAACCACAGTTGCCATAGGACAGCATGCCGGCACTAGGTATGTATGAGGTGCCCTACTTAAGCTACATTTCTCTTTTTGAGAAAAGGAAATATTTGTTTCGTAGCCGTATAATATCAACCAATGCATTACGCACAGTCACATGTACCAGAAGGCACAATGTATTCTAATGTTTTTTGTCTCTTCGTTAATTGTTTCTTA
>UYRU01042823.1:2094-15556 GCA_900617775.1 Dibothriocephalus latus | reverse complement strand
GGAGCTCTGTGTCCACAGCGAATGGGGAACGTTGTCCAGAGATGAGGTAAAGTCTCGTGGGAATGTGAGCATTACCAACTGTATCCAAGTGGTAGAAAATATAGTAAATACAGTTTAAAGTCCCAATTGCACCATATCTACATGAAATTACCAGTTATGTTAGACACTAAGGGCTATAAATTAGAACTACTACGCGGGCATCGGAGCTTACCACTACTTTAAAAGAGAAGGTAAGAGACATCGAAACACATATTGCTTTCTGTATGGATTAAGCCAATAAAGAAAGCTTTATTTCAAATTCTGAGGTTCTAGTCTTCGACTTCTTTATTCGGCAAATGAAAAGAGTCGAAATCTACAAATCTGGAAAATCTGTTTATTAGGTAAAATGTGTTTGCCGTGTTTCCAGGCAATAAAAACAGGAGGGCATCATGTAGGAAGTGGCGTATCGCAGTCAACTTTATCGAAAAACCTATTCTTTCTCTTCAAGTATGCCAATGTCTATTCCCTTTTTGAAGGGAATTAGGTCGATATAAATAGTAGGTCAAATGCTCAAAATGTCCTCTGACAAAAATATGAATATTCAGTATAAATATTTAGTTTCCAAAGTAAGCGCAAGATCACAATTATCTGACCTGTGGAACTTGCTGCCCAGAAAATTTGTTGAATTGTCCGTCCTTCTCACCCTTAGTTGAAAACTATTGCATGGTTTAAATTGTACAGGACTGGGAACTCTTAATGTAGTAAAAGATGACTTGAGCACAATTTCGATATGATGTGGATTACATTTAAGAAAGGGTAAACCGAAGAGAACGATTTGAACTATGTCAGCTCTCTTTACGCTGATAGTTCAGAGAAAGTGGAACGCAAGGTTTTTGATGAAAGGTTCCGAAAGTTCCTGGTCATAAGTATAGGGTGTCCCAAGAATGTATACACATTTTAAATAATCGTAAGCTTGGTGTTTATTATAATCTTATTTTTTCAAAAATGTAAAAATATTTGCGGGTATAATTTTATCATTTTTGCATTGCATGCTCTTAAACCGACGTCCATTATGATCCAGACACTGCTGACAACGCGAAGCAATGGAATTGACACACCATGAAACAATTCCTTTGCTGTTTGGTCGCCTTCATGTTCAGTGGCTTTTCTCAATTCAGCGAATGTTCCAGGTTTCATAGAGTAGACCTTGTTTTTTAGGTATCCCCATAAGAAAAACTCTTGTGGTGTGAGGTCTGGTGAACCGGAAGTATATTCAACAAAACCCCTTCGGCTTATCCATCTGTTTGGTGAGATCTCATCAAGGAAGGGTCTAATATCGCGATGGTAAGATGGGGGAGCCCCGTTTCGCTGAAGATAAAACTCCGCATTTTCATAGTCTTCTCTAATGCTTGGCATAACGGACTGTTGCAGTAAGTTCAATTAAATAGGACCGATTACAGTATCGTCGAAAGAACGGTCCAATTAATCCTCTCGATGATTAACCACACCACACTGTAATTTCCGGTAAATTGACATGACGGTCGACAATAACATGTTGATTCTCAGGTCCCCAATAGATACAGTTGTGGCGGTTGACGGAACCATTTAATTTGAATGTGGTCTCGTTATTCCACACAACTTTTGTTGACAAAATGTGCGTTTTCTACACATTGTTCTTAGTACCACTCGCAGTACTATACTCTTCGGTCTAGGTCACCGTCATTAAGAGCATGGACTTATCTTGGCAGATAACTTTTCCAATGAAGATATTGCATACTGTAAGGTGCACATGATTTTGAAATTCCAAACTCGCGAAATGCCTGTCGAATTTCGACGAAACGTTTTTTTCCTATGTAAGGTTCGTTGGTGATCGTGGTCTTCCAGAACGCTTTTCGTGAACGTTCTGAAAAGTTCCATTGGCTTCAAACTTATCTCTAATTCGAGTCATGGTTACTCGCGTTGGAGGTTCTTTTTAAGTTCCCTTCTAAACTGTCTTTACACGTCAACTGCATTTTCACACTTCCGGTAGTATCTTAGAATAAATTTTCTTTCTTCGAAGTTTAGTCTAGCTGTCATTATTATATTCAGGGATTAAATCTTCAAAATAAACACAAACAGTTTAGTTATTGGCTATTTACAATTATTTAAAATAAAATCAAAATGCAATGAAAAAAATAATAAAACGATACTTTTAAATATTTTTAAATTTAGGCCTAATAGAAGTTTAATAAACACCAAGTTTACAATTATTTTAAATGTGTATATATTTTCTGGGACACCGCTGTATTTAACGGCTGGAAATACTTTGGAAATTTTTCATGTGAAAAATAGTTTCACTTTACGAAGCCTCACGAACGAGCATAATTGCAAAGCTAATTTTAATCCAAGTACTGAAACGCAGAGAATAATGTCATGAAAATGTCCCACAGTTCATCACTAGAATGTCAATGAACTAGTCCGCAATAGGCATGATATATGCAAACATGGACTGACCCCATTTCTGTTCTAGTGCGGGTTTGCATAATATATGCGCACATTGAACACAACATCCCAGCAAACCTTCTGCACCTTATGAAGGGGCAGTTCCAGAGGGGAAGACGGCTAGTGACCCTAGTTATTTGGCAAAAAATGCATTATTAATCAGCCTGCACATATCTGGCAAACAATTCCTACGTCGACGCTAACAATCAGTTTTCATTCATCAAAGAAATGCTGTGTACCTACTTCAGTAAAAGCAGAAAATATGAAGATCATTCGTTCGCTGGAGTCATATATATACAGCAGAACCTCGGTTATCGAGGTTTATCCGTTCTGACACCGAACTCCTCATATAGAACGCTCGTCTTGCGAAAAGCATGCAAGCAAACTACATCAAATCACTGATTAGTTACATGCGATCTAAGGAAAACGCCCTAGGAGCAAGACTCCACGGTGGACTCGAACACTCACACACGCACTGACAACTCGTTAACTGAGCCGAAGTTCGTCAATCGAAACACTTTTTCTCCTAGTGACCCCCTCGTTACCGGAAATGATCGTAGGTGGGGCTGCTTGTCACCCAAGCCTCCACTGCATTCCTTCGAGCTTTCGAACGCTTACCGGGATTTATCGTCAAATATAAAATCGACAACAAAGCATACAACAGTTTTGGGGATAGGGATCAGAAAACACAAGTTTCGTCAGTTCCGAAGTGATAGCACAGGCGCATGCCGGTGCTAGATCGATTAAGCGATTGACTGAGTTCTCATCGGAGGCCCACGCGTCAATAAATTTGCAGTTTGTCTTGCTTCTGGCGTGGGCTATTATCCTCGTGGCAACGAAGTCAAACTCGAAATTTGCTTTGTAGTTGTGGGTAGCTACATTTGATAATACGTCGTTCCGTCCTACAGCCACCTTCTGTTCATTTATGCGCAAGCCAAGCATGCGTCCATTGTAGATTCAAAGGGAGCTTCAGCATAGAATGCGATATACTGCCCCCAGCTGTCAATTAGGATTTAATCGGTCCTTGATTTTTATGATCCTACTGCGCATGGTAATTTTGGGTCGGTGTGCAACTCTGACTACTAGTTCCGCAGCTATGCGCTCGGTCGCCCTTGATACTTCCTTGATAAATGGCGGTGCAGGCCCTACTATGGGAGCTGGCTCAAGTTATGTCCACCGAGGAAGAACACATAGGCATCGGCTTATGGAGGCTTTCGGATGGGCGAAAATATCGGGCCTAAAGTGTTATTTCTTACGAGTGAGTCCGGATGGGTTTGAACAGTCTTATGACAGCTTCTTTAGTCAGGCAGCTAATGGTTTCTGTGAAAATAAAATAAGCTCTATAATTTTCGTCACCTTCCTCTAGACAGTTGTTTCTATTTCGGTGTCGGAAATTCGCCTGACGAGCACATGAGGGAAGGGCAGCTAATGCTACTTTTATTTTTCTCTAGTTAATATTAACATTAAGGAAGGGCGAGCTAAGACGATCATGGAAGCTCTGTAGCACGTTCCTGTTGACGGTGACAAACATGTACAAACTTTGTGCAAGAAGATAAATCTTACATATAGTACGCAGAACTTACACAACAAACATGGGAAATGCATTCTTGGGTACCGAAATGGGGATCTTTCCAGTGATAAAAACCGTTATTCATAACATTGACCTTTATCCTTCATTTTGGACTTTTGGCAGTTATTTACACTGGGAGACAACAAACCTACCAGAACTTTCCATCTGCTGCCGGCAAAAAGTTACACAAATTACATTCATAGGCAATCTACCGTGATGTTTTAACTGGCCTAGTGGTTTATTGACAGAGGCACTAGAACCTGAAATAACATTTCTGACTTGTTTTTCGCCGTCTATGGGTGACAGTCGAAGAACAAAGTGAATTTGAAATTAGATCAGTTGGTTTTGAGTCCAGTGCTCTACAATTTTGGCATTTTCCCATGACCTGCTGACGGAAAATTACAACCATTGAAATCAAATGGCAATGGCGGCAACAGAAATGGCCCGATTACAAGACGGGAAGCATGAATTCCCTTTTGCCTTAATCAATCCCGTTCTGTTTGAAATCTTGCTGCAGGAAGTCTTTTTGGTGATTGAAAATCACATTAGCGATTACAAAACAGCTCAACTATATTTTGGGAAGAAGTGCCTAGATCGAAGCTATATTAAGAAGGACTGCACATAGGATGATTCGAGAAATATCACCCACAGGTTTAAAAAATAGTCAAAGTATGCATTCATCCTATTCTGAAGGATTTCCAGCATTAGTTGCCTTGCTACGAAGAGACGTTTTTCGGAAGCTGATCACTCCTACAATATGATTTTTTACTATTATTACATCATTTAGTGATTATACATATTTATTGTAGAACACCCCAAGCTGTACATGACTAAAATGTGGGTTCTTTTGTCTTTATTGCTCGTGGTCAAAATGGCCAGTAATGCCCGGGTACAAACGCATGCCTTGCCAGCCAACTGTGGTTGCTCTTACCTCCAGTCTTTTAAACGCTGTCGTGACACCAGACCCAAGAGGGCGAGGGAAAAGAGACTGTAGTAAATGTTTCGATGATCTACTATAACTACCCTGCCAGCCAAATCCCCGGATGCGCCCGTCGAAATTCCGGGAAGATAGGGGGTGACCCGGGGAGACGACGGGGATTCGACGGGGGTGAGGACGGGGTTTTCAACCCGCATATCCCTGTCCTCACCCCCGGAACTCCCCGTCGAAATTCCGTGGAGGGTATGTATATTATCAGATTATCCGTAAAAATAATATCAAATGTCATCTAAAACGCACTTTAAGTTCAAAATAGTCAAAAAATTGGTTAGATTGCCTTTTAGGTACGTCTACAGCATTCTTGAAATTGCGGGTTGCAGAATAATACATATGCCTTAACCATCAACCCCGGATACACCCGCACCCCCCGCTGTCACCTCCACCCAGTTTTGGGCGTGTGCTGGCAGGGTATAAGCTAAATAACGTGCAAGCCAGTATTCTTTTCCAAGCTCGCTATGGGAAACGCGGTGGACAACGTTCGAAACAATGGCTACCTTCCAGGTGCTTAAAATAGTATCTTCCTCAGAAAAGTGCAATAACGGGGGGCGAATACAAAAGAAAACCACAATGAGCAGTTTGCCTTCCCATGTGCGCACGCACGCCCGAAATTTCGACCGTTGAATTTTACGATATCCACCGCGCGCTTCGGCAGGATAAAAGCAAACGCGGTGACTTGTACGTGAGTTATTTTTGAGGGATAGTAGACTTGCGCTGCATCTACCGCACTATTTCATCCCTCGTCTGCCCGTGCCCAGTGGTATGGCAGAGTCAAGCAGACTGGAGAGCAGAGTCGGACGCGGGGAACACATACAGCTTGTCGTTACCTGATCGGGCAGGGAACAGGCACAGATGGCTGGTGAGGCGTGAGCCTGCATCGACACGTTCCACAATGCTCCTCTTCAATGTGCGGCATCTGTTATAGGTGAGCTACCCGAATAAGGTCTACCATGCCCCGATGTAGCCCACATGTTGGTCCAGCACATCTACCACGCGGCTCCGTTCAGGAGGAAATCATGCACCTCTACGGACCGCTATATGGGCAGAAGAACGGGGAATGCTATCAACAAGCGAGATAGTTGCAGAAGGCAAAATCATAGCTTCTGTACTTGATTACCGGCAGTGTTTAGACGAACTTTTTAAGAATACATTTATTGAGGGCTAATTTACACTGAAGTTTGTCTGCCAAAGAGGAAATAGGAGTTACTTATCCTTGTAGTTCTCTAAGGCATTCGAAAATCTGTTTTATCCTAGCGTGAGGGTCAGAGCATACTCTTGCATAAAGTCTTCAAGTGAAAATCACCATGCCAAACGAAGTTTTGAGAAACTCAATAGCTTTTCTGAGGCGCAGGCTCAAATTCTTCCGTTATTGCATGATCGACTTAGGAACCGAACAGAAGGTAGACGTTAGCGCCCTGGAGGATTAGTCGGGCGTAGTTCTCGTTCTCCGGGTAATGGTTCAGATGTGGATCACATTACAAGGAATGCAGCGGACAAGGACTCCTGCGACTAGCTGATGAATGTTCACCGATCGCTGACGGAACACACTTGTCCCACTCTGCCTTGAGCCTCATTTCTCGGGCCCTGACAGCAGCCATAGCAGTTAGTAGTATAAGCAGATAGTATTGCCGACAAAGACGAGGAAGACTAGTTGCCCAAAGCGGAACGGGACAAGTGAGTTCTGTCAGCGGTCAGTGAACGTTCATTATCGAGTGCCAATATTTTGCGACCAAAACTGGCAAAAAAACCAGCACGTGGCTCAATAGTTAGGGCGTTAGACTCTAATTAAAAGGGTCGCAAGTTCGAACCTCAGGTGGTGCACCACTTGGGCTGGGGTATGGCTGGTCATTCCAGTCTTTCTGATCTTTGCCGGCAATACTGCCTACTTAAATGCACGGATCCGATTTGACTGTATGCAGAGCATAAGCGATATCTGTTATTAAAAGTACATACAGTTAGAATGATCTATTCTTTCGGGCTAGACTGTATCACCGATTTCAATCGTGGCAAAAACAGCTCAGCATTACTGCTGCGTCGGAACATGGCCATTATAAAGTTATTACAGTATCGGAAGCAGAGTTTCTATGCTATATTATAAGGTCCACTTTAAAGGGCTAACTCTAGACCTATTCAGACCGGAATGATAAAATAGCTGCTCGTCAGACTTCTGTCCACTGTGCTGACTCCAGCTTTGGAGCACTTGTAATGGAAGTGCCGTTTACGGTTACAATGTGGCGGTAAAAATAAGCATTCCTGGTGGTTATTACGTAGGTGTACTCCGATCTGTTTCAGGATTCACCAACCCTGGCTGTAGCGGCAGTTTCTGTGGCTATACTGGAGTCGCGTAACTGCAGCTGACGAAAGCTAATGAGCTTGAACTACGCGTATCCTGCAGTCCTAACGTTTGCCTGTAATACATTGATTCCTGATGGTGACCAAACTATATGTAGATCAGCTGGCTGAGCGCTGGTTCGAAAAAAAATTGACTGGGTATGGCATTCAGCTGTCTCTAACCTGGATGTGGGTTATGACTGAATTCAGCGGCAACGTAGCCAGAAATAGCCTTTTAAATTTGGTTCACCGTTTTGAACAGTATTTCTCGAGTGCAACATGTGAAATTGTAAATAAAATGATGGCTGTAAATGTGATCCATTATTCCATGATTTCGGGTTCAGGAAAAACGACCTTAGGCAACTCAGAAGAAACTGTAAAGGTGCAGTGTATTTAGTATAAACGTTTTTTGTCGTAAAAGTGTAATCTGAGGAGTTTTTAGCGGTGATTTATGTGGCTTCGTCAGTGAAATGCGTACCTCTGCGGCTATGACCATGTAATCATGAATTACTCCATTGCACTAGTCCTTTGGATGCAAGTGCCACCTACGTTTCAATTCTACCCATCCTTTTCAAATAAAGTTTATTGTATGGCAGAAGCCAAGCCCGTTTTTTGGAGAATCAGTGTATTTGAAAAAATTGCTGGGGAATTTGTTCTGGGGCCTTCGAACATCAGCAAATATGTACTTAACAAGTCACATCAGCGACTTTTCTAGCTTTATTTGTTTAAATAACTCGAGTTCTCTATTCTTGATAATCGAAATACCTGATGTGCTCCCAACTGATTTGGAATTTAATAGTATAAGACTATACAATCCCAATACAGTTAGTTAACCTACAATTTCGTCGTTTAGAGGGCCAAGTCTATCGTAACTCAGCTCGGAGCTTGGGCCAAAATTTTCCAAAACAGGGAGCGTTCCCGGTATAGCGAGGATGGGCAAATTATGCACTGTACTTGGCTTCTTGATAGCATATGATGTTGCAGAGAAGATGCAGTACAGTGAAAAGTGCGTTTGACAAATTTAAGAAAGCTTTCCACGGAATGCTAAATAAAGACATTTTTGATCGTACCGCATGGCTTGACCTCAGAGAAACAGATCCAGCAATATCATCCGACCAACAGATACCTGCCCTTGATTTAATCACCCAAGGAAATTCAGGAGATTATCTCCGGCGATAGAACTGTTTATATCTGAGCAGAAAGTGTAAAAAGCCGCTTCTATGGTTACAGTTAGTCCATGCCTCCTCAATCCTAGTCGAGGGCAGAACGTTTTTAAAGTTTATGATTTCGGTCAGTATTATAGGGGGAAAAAGTAATTTGGCCATTGGTGGTCACGACATTTCAACTGAAACCTTATATTATATAGACTCATTTATCTTGAATTCATCGCGGCTCTATCGTAAAGTGTTGCTGTAAGAAGTGGTTTCTGATTGAGACTCACGTTGGAATGCAGTATTTCAAGGGGACAGAGCTGACACATATTAAATACTTACGTCCTCTGATAATACCCCAACTTATTTGTTTCTTTTGGTTTAGATAAAATGCGGAACTATGGAGGATAGGCACAAAACCGAGGAACATTTCATTTAGATTACTGACCAGCAAAAACATACGATATCATCTTCTCCAATGTCATTTGAAGAAAATTTTGATTTGCAAATAAAATCATGGACACAGCTTTGAATATATTAGCAATTGAACTGCTCATGAGTGCTATAGAATATTAGTTTCATATTGCAAGCTTTAGACAGGCGCGCTATACAGTATTATAGCTAGAACTGCAGCAAACTGACAGCGTGCTGAGTATAACAGTAATTGGTGTGGGAAGTTACCGTAAAGATGGGAATCATTTACGCTTTAGTTGTGGAAGTAGTTGAAAGTTGATCGTGTGCTTGAGCAACATATATCCACAGTTGATTGCATCGTCTTTGCTCCAACGTCTGAACCGAAGAGGAGGCCAGACACGTCATCCGCTGTACCACATGCTTAGCAGTTTAATGGAATTCATAGAATTAATAAAATTGGCTAAACGTTTATGACGTTATTTTCAATTTTACCACGCCTTCACTATCCACTACAAGGAACCAAAAGGCAGACATTTTACGCGTTGCCAAGTAAACCCAAATAACTGCACTAGGAAAGAACGACAAGTCTTAGACGTAGAAGATGCAATCGCTGGAACAGAAATTTTGTTTGCCCGACGTTTGAGATTCTGTTGAGAATCCTCAATCATATGGTACCGTAGAATAGTGTGATACATGCGCAGATTAGGGTGATATATGCACTGATACGAGCGATGGAACGGAAATTTTATGTGCCTGTCGGGTACTGACAGCGAGTTGTTACCCGCGCAATTTTCTTAACCAGGGCATACGCAGGCAAGACAAGAAACCAAATTAACTGGCCCAAAAGTATGTCAAACTCTTCCGTAGGCGAAGTATGTATCGGAAGCAGTCAGCCGCCTTCTCAGTCAATTTGGAGTTGGGGGTTGCGCACAGGCCAGAAGCGATTATCAGACGTCGGGTTTTGAGACCAAAAGACCCACTGCCACAGCAAAAAATGGCTGTAGTCACTTACGGGATCTGCTGCAGTTGTGGACAAAACACTTACGTCTGGAAAAATGGAAGATTACACCGGATGCGAATGGCCGAGCACGCGGCGGTGGTGAGAAGGAAAGACGCTAACTCCCAAGTTGCAGCTCACTCGATTGAATCCGGCCATATTGTAAGTTTAAAGAGGCCGAAGATTTGACAACCGCGTGAGCCGCGAGTTAATCGAGTCATGGATCTCAGGCCCACAGTCAATCAACAAATTTAACGAATTGCGTTTCTCATAACCCCTACTGAGAAGTTGTCTGTGTAGGAGAATCCGCCACGTGGGAAGGGCCGAGCCCAGCAAAAACGCCAACGACGGCAAACATAATTATCACGCCATTATCAAGCCCGCATCCAACAAGGACAACAAAATCGCAGCAATTAGTGGCTCAAAAGTGAACTGCCTAGCCATATTCGCACCAATTACGACCCACAGCAGCGGTTAAAGGAGCTTATAATTATGGGGCGCATGTGGATTGCCGCTAAGAACTATAAATACCGCGCAATCTGTGCATATATCACCCAATCTGTGCATGTATCACACTATTCTACGGTTACCTATGTTTAAGGACTCTCTGCGGAATCCGAAACGTCAGGCAAATAAATTTCGTGTTCCAGCGATCGTGGAGCGAAAAAAACCAAGTTGTAGGGGTTGAGAGGCAGTCGACTAGTAGTGAGGTAGTTGTGTAACTGCGCAGAATCCTGCATGTTGGCAACATATCTATATACTGACTGAAGGCGTTCACATTTAGGGCCCAAAATTCAATAAAGTTCCGGCTTGTCTTTCCTTTGGCGTAGATGACTATCTTTGTGACTGCTATATTTAACTTATAATCCATTTCGTAGGTGTGGGCATGCACTTGTGATAATCCATCCTCACATGTCACAGCCAGCTCATGTTCTTGTGTGCGCAAAGCAAACGTACCTTAGGTCTGCCCTCCGTACTTCTAACGACCGTTTGGGCACGGGATACGATACAGTACTGATTACTAGGATTTAATCGGTCCTTTTATTTTCATCAAATTACTGCGCATGGTAATGTTTGATATATGCGCAATGTCGAAACCTAGTCCCGCCGCCATGAGCTCTGTAAACTCCGATTTGCCCTCGATACACCACATGGGCTTGTTCTGATTAGCTCCACCGGGAGAAAACGCGTAGGCATTGGTTACGAACTCCTTTGAATAGCCGCCACGTACAAAAACTGGTCGCGGAGCTAACAAACTTTACGTGCTTTCGTCCTAGCTTGCTGCAGTGAGTGTGGATTCGTTTGAACAGTCCTTTTTTCCCATTAATTGGAAATTTGGCGAGCTTTAATTAAGACGGTTATGAAAATTCTGCAGCACGAGAAAAAAGTGTGTCGTCCAGGCAACGGCTGCAAAATATTGGCGGCTGTTTGGAGAAGGAAGTCTGTTTTAGCTTTTGTAGAACAAATTCTGCCCCTAAACCGGAAATTAGCAACCTGTTGCGGTTCCCTTGATTCGCTCGTAGAATTCTCCTGCAAAGGTGAGGTAAGTCTTTTGGCAACATTCGAACACTCATGAAGGATTCATTTTTTAGCGAACGTTGATTTCCGTCGTACAACTCCTCGAGCTTTCTGAGGAAGTCTACTTGTGCCCAATTCGGCGGGATGGATGTGAATAAAAACCACATGTAGAAAAAGAATATATTTTCGTCCGATTGAATCCTCCGACATTAGAGCTCTTCGAGAAATTGGAAGGCTGAACGGACTTAGTCAAAGCGTGTTGGAGGAGGTATATTTACAAGTCTTATGCAGGGCTGTCTTTTAGGGAAACAATGGTCCACAGGGGAACATTTGGTTTGTGGATCTTTGGCAGACCACAGAAGCGAGTCGGAGCAGTATTACCTGGTTTCCTTTGAGGCCGTTCATTACTTTTGATCAGAGAAGTCTCCTTCTTTACCTAAACATCCACATGGAACTCGAAAAGCTGCCTGGGTTAGCAAATATACTAGTTATCTCTGATACATGGGTCTCTTCAGCTACCGCTGACATGTTGCTGCTACTGCTGATGACGCTAGCCCAGACTCAAAGCTGAAAGCAGGGTCTTTAAAGATCTTCGTTAAAACAACAGACTGTTACATTTGACACGCTTAACGATCCGATTAAAGGACGGCTAGTTGCATTGAGAACCAAAATGGACGCATGGTTTTTTTGTTTGCCACGCCCTATTGGCATGAAATACAAGGGAGTAGCAAGCTGATAAATAGAATAGAAATATTGATATTTCGAAAAAAATAGATGCTTAATGTGTCTTTTAACTTCCCACATACTGGCACTCTTAAGCCACCGTACATGGAATAGACGTCTAAAAATCGGAAACCCATTTCATACTATAAAGCTAAAATCCACCACTTCGAAATCTTGCTATTTTACTGAAGCCCTTTGCATGGATAGAAACTACTTCGGACCTAAATTATCTCCGACCACAAAAGTAAGCCTCAAAAGAAGGACAAAAATGTTGGTTCAACAAAGACAAAGAGGTCTTTAATGACCTCATATACCCCTTAGTCAAGGAGACTCAGTAATTCTCTTTTGAAAAATGACAATGAACCGCCCCTACACTTTTGAGAGTCAAAGAGGCTTAACTCCACTGTTATCTTAGTGATTACAGTGTAACGGATTTGCAATAAAAGTGGTCTGTTTCACAACATGCTTGTGAAAGTGTCTCTCTAAACACTAGATTGTAAACTGCAAGATGAATTTAACAGTCCTTATCGGACAATCAGTTTTTGAGAGTGAAACTGCAGCCACATCGCTATAGACGTAGTTGTAAATTCAAAAGCTCTTCGGAGTTTGCAGTGTGCAAATTGAGTGCAAGAAAATAGGCTATATAAGGAAGTTGAGAACATGGAAAAAATTACAGATCATGCACGTAAGAGTGTAATGAAGAATGTTCTAGACAAACTAATGGGCCGCTCCACTTTTGACTACTTATTCATTTTTGTCTGATTTTCCATTTCGTATAGTAACAAGCAATGATAAACAATAGTCCATCTCGGTGTTACCAAAGGACATTGACCAACAGTGTCCAAAGAATATGACATACTCTGTTCGTATTACTTTTGTCATATGGCTAAACTGGTTAGTGTTAATTAACTATGATGATTACTAATATGCAGTACGGCCCAAATACGTGCAACATGCCAAAGTTTGTTAAAGTTTGATCACTACTCGCATACCGGCGTGAATCCATCTACGTGGAATAGTCAAGAGCAGCATTAGGCAAATTTAATCCTTAAAAGAAGTATAAGAAGTACTAAGTGTTTATAAAGAAAAATAATTTTTTTCGATGATCCCCAAGGTCCGAAGGCGTAAAAATAGCTGTAAATTAGAACGATAAATTTAAATCTTTTTCTTAAGTTAAAACTTAACGTAACCACTTTCTTTAGTAAAACTTTTTTTATAAATATTACCCTCAATGGATAACTATGTACTTAATACCGTGGTTTCAACTCTGGCAAAATTTCCAGGGTTTTCGGTGGCTCCATGTG
>UYRU01042819.1:7050-17608 GCA_900617775.1 Dibothriocephalus latus | reverse complement strand
GCTGTTTCCTATCTCTGACGATGGACTCCTGTAAGAGTTCGAAAGCTCAGAATAATAAGCAACGTGAGCCGGTGCTCGACCCGTCTTCTTCACATATAATTAACTGGATGGCACAAGTTCCATGGAGTTTTAAGAAAACGCAGATGAGCGGTTCTGGTGATCCCTTATCGGCGTCCCGCCAAAACTGCTTTCAGCTGATCACACCGCAAAAAGTCCACGAGGTTTTAGTGTGCATATGTGACCAGCTGTTCAAACACACTACTCACATCCTACGGACAGGCTAATAATCCTATCAAACGGGGGAAATGAGAATGCACGGGCAGACAAGACAAAGTAACATTCCGCTTGACGTCCCAGTGAAAATATTTGTGCCTGTCCTACCGACGCTCCGCGTTCCTAAGCTAGCTGTCAATCCCCCTTTTCCCGGTTAGCATGACTATAACCCTCTACTCAATCCTCTGCGCTTTTTCAACTGAGAGTAACAGTGACCTATTAGGCGGGAAAAGGAACTCACCGGTAAAACAGACTGCCTTAAGTTAAATTCATGGAAGGTTAACTGTGTTAGTGTCCAGACACCTCCTTTAACTCTAGCCCCAAACTACACCTTAACCCTAATCTCTCTGAAAAGTAGCTCATGGGCCTGGCATGGGAGTCTCCCATTCTCCTGTCCTACAGATTTTGCAATCAAGTTTTAAGTCTACAGAAAATCTCTTGTTTCCTCAAATCAAAAGCATTTATAGGTAAAAATACTGTCTACAAAGTATTAAATGCCTGAGCGGGGCACTTCATTTTAAATCAAGCCAATACTACCATAGCGCATTCAGCTTACTTTTTTGAAGTTCCTATAGAAAAAATGACATAAATACTTGGTGCCTTACAAACGGTTTAAGTTCTCCAACTTTGGTTACAAGTATGGGTCTATGTTATCAAGTGGGACCTGGATTAGCGAGTTTAATCTGTTTCGGCACCAAGCTCGTCGTGTGAAACGTTGGTTTTGGGAAGCCTAGCCAATCAAACTGCATCTGTTCACTGATTGGATGCAGGTGACCTAGGACCCACGCCCTGCGAGCAAGACTCAACTGTGGACATAGGCAGACACTGACAATTCGTTAACGAAGCGGAAGCTCTTCAAACGAAACAAATTTTCTGCCAGTGGTTTGATCGTTACGTAAAATGCTCGTCTCCCGAGGCTCTATTGTAGCTAACACCATGAGGAAATTGCTCATAGTGAATGCAATTTGCTCACTCATGAAGATCATTTACTCAAGATACATTGTCTTCCCAAAACTTGTTAACTGAAATTACCTAAAGCTCTTTTATTGTTTTGGACTCTTCTAAGAGAAGTGACTGTTGAGGAACTGCAAGGCATCACTGGCATATCTAAAGACTTGTAACGGCATAAAGTACCACATTTTTGCAAATGAAATATAAAAGTTTAAGTTAAGACAAATAAACTAACTTTGTAAATGTCGGTCCAGTGTGGAAGATGACGGACAGTTTTACCGCCACGTCAACCAGTTCATACTAAAGAGAAAAATGCAAATTATTTAAAGGCAAACTGAATCGATTACAATCTTTTGAAAAGCCCCAGCTTATTTACTGACAGGTAAATCATTGCAGGTGGATAACACTGGAGTATATGGCTGAGTCTTCACAAATTAGTGAAAAATCCGAGTCAGAATATCAGTGCATAAAGGCGCTACTATTATCCTAAATCGCTCTTCGTTAAGATACACCTCTTTGTTCTTTTTTAAATGAGAAACGCAAAGAGTCTACCCGTTTTGTATACTGACGTCAAGGACCAATGTAAAAAAACAAAATCTATTATACACTCACGTATTGAGGTTCAGTTAACACGCTATCTTCTGTTGAAACCCAGTAACCGGTAAGGAATTGTTCTACGATCTACAAGAAAAAAGGTAAACATGAAAATAGGTACTAGAGCAAGCTGCCTGTGAGACAAAGCACTTGTTAACCGAACTCATATCACCATGATTTTTAAAATCAGTGGATGAAGGCTCGAGCTCGGGCTTAGTAGTGAGCTCGCCGGTAAAAATAATGGCCATGTTCTTGGTTGAGCGGATTATACTTGATGGATAGTATTCACATAATATTTGCACAAGTAAGATCGACTTCAGGACTAAATTCGCAGACACGCTACCGGGGTCACGTACCTGATCGAAAACAACTTTGATGTACTCGGGAGACCGTTTGTTCACGTCGGGTTGGGTCCACCAGCACACCCGACGGAAGTGAAGAGAGGAGGATTCATCGGTCTCGTCGAAGGGGCAGACGTCAAAGTAATATTCATCCAATGGAATGGGTATCAGATCACAATTTGCGACGCCTGAAGATAAAAGAGGAAAAAGCAAGATGGTCACATTGCTGAATGCAGAAAATATTGAGGGCGGTCCCGCTACCTTTTAACCGAATGATGGATTTTTCACTTCTTATACGAATTTAAAAAATGCAGGATTGCAAAGTTTGCACTCTTTCTCTCTGAAGTGGATTACGTCAAATAAAGCACTACCAAATTTGAGAGCCTGAGTACGTTTTTGATTTCCCCAAAATCCTTGCTGCTGATGGACCATATTAGTCAAAACGTGCACCATGTCTAGATATGCTGGTGCAAATGGAAGATGGCTTAAAGTGAATTTCGCAATACAGGTTATCACAATAAAGCACGCGAAAGTAGTTTTTATATGCAACATGATTTGGGTTCTCAGCTGGGCATCATTTTATGGTTATCTGCGCCACCGAAACTGGCAAGCAAATTCATCATAGAAGCAGTATTTATTTACAATTTATTTTCCCAATGTGCTAGGATACATTAAGCTTATTTCCTAAAGGGTAGTCACAGGTACTATGGCACGACTTCTAAACATTTTTATTTGACTGTGGCGGACAGTAGGTTTTGTAAAGTCGGCATATTCCTGCTAATTATTATGCATAATGTGCGTTTCCCATATTTTTCGAAATCCACGCCTTCAGTGTATTACAAAAGCCTTAAGGAACCTGCACAGATATCAAGCCATGCAAAGAATTAAATTAACGTCCAAAAACTCCCAATTACACAATTCATAAAGCCAAAAGCATTTTTTCTTCAGAGGGAAAAAAACAAAAACAATTTTCTACGAATAAGCAGGGTAATTTACACGAGCATACATACTCTCCAGGAAAGATGTTTTAATGCACAAAGGCTTGGGAGGCGGGGGGCGGGTGGGTGAACAAATATTTAACTACGAGTCAGCATCTAACCGTGTGTTGACCAGTTTTGCATTGCGTTCCTTGCTAAGTCCTACTGCAATCTCAATTAAATAACACCTTTTACCTATGAAAGTCTTTAAAAATTTAGTCGATTAATTCATGAGTTCAGTGCCCAACGGATGTACCAAAAGAAACCAATGACATACTGCCGTTCTGCTAAAAGTTCTGCCCCGTTGTCATAAAAGGTAAACGTACCATCCAGTGGTGTCGTTGGAATTTGGAAGAGAGTGAATTCCAGACGTTCTTTTGTTGTTGTGATCTTCATTTGATCGGCGATCATGCAAGATACCTCACCCACCAGGGACATGGGCGAAACATTTACAGAAGTCACACAGCGCGCGGGCAGATTGATCTTGTGTTTCCGTGTCATTTCGCCGCGCTATATCAAGATGAAACAGGCAGTAGTATTTAGATCGCAATTTAAATCTGCCTAGTGAGTGTGTAAACTGGTATGCTCTAGTAGTTTTTAATGAATTTCAGGATATCAGACGACTCCTCTGTGCTTCGTTTCGACTTGTTGTGGCAAAGCAGTCATTGGGTCTTCAGAAGAAGGATTAGGAGCCAACGCCTATGCAGGACCTATAGCACTACTGGGCCCTATGCGACTGCCTACAAGGGCTCTGGATTGAGTCCAAAAGCACAATGGGACGAGCATGACCCGTAACTGCACATGCGAAAGACCGCAAACGACAGGACAGCAAACCCATGGTTCCACGATAGAGCGTTTGACCTAAAAGACTCGATGACCAAGGACTCTGATTTTGAATCCGAAGTCTCGTAAATCTGGTGTTGGGCATGACCGGACAATGGTGGCTAATAATTTGGAGATGGCTATAATGGTATTTCTTTGAATCAGTCGGCACTCTTGTCTGCGCTTCATAATTTCGGAAAGTAAAAAGGAAAGGAAAGTGACTAAGTTGCCAGGAACATGACTTTTTGGATCAGCCTGGAAATTTTAATGAACATTCGAATAATAAAATAGCAACTTCCGTGGAGTAACCGCGGAACGCCCATAATACAAACGATTAGTGTTTCTACTAGTACACTTTTACACAACTGTACTTTATGCCTATGCACGTGTTTAGCCGATGTTTCTGCTGCTGCATAGCAGAGCTTGAGGTTTTAGGCCCCGAGATGGTTTGGGCCTAAAACGAATGTCCCTGACGCCTAACGCCAAAACCTTCTCTTAATGATATTAGCAAATATTAGCTTGATATCTAAAATTCATATATCAGGAAACGCATAGAGAACGATGGGGTACCCATAGAAGAAATGAACGCTTTGCATGTATGGAATATAACAGAGAAACCATCAACGAAGCACATGTTGGCAATTTTAACCAGTATATTGAGAGAACGGTGTAGATTACTGTCACATAGTTTAAAAGTAGAATACATTCTTTAACGAAAGTAAGAATCCGATGATTTTTGAAAAGTACGCTGCTCGAGGCGGTCCCTGAGATCTGAAGAGAAAGCAGCTCTGCTCAGTACTGTAAGGAGTTACTTGGTGAAACAGGTGAATTTTATCGAGCCACCGAAGCTACTCTGGGTACTTCAACGATTTTAAGTCACCATCGAACTTGCCAATCGAACTTGCGAAAGCACTGCAGAGCTCAGGCTTTTAACTATCCTGATGCTAAGTCGGTTAATAGCGAACATACCGACTCCCAAACTCAAAGGTTAGATGCAGTGGAAAAAAATCCCTTCTTTACTGAACGCTTTCGCATATTCCCCCTTGCGGTAATTTTTTGGAGGTTTTGCTGCCGATGAAGGAGATAGCGGGTTGTGGGGAGGCGACGCCTTGAAGTTTCGTTATTAAAGGGTGGAAGTGACGCCCCGGTGTGGCGCCGAAAGTCTACGCGAGGACCACCGAAGGTGCGTAAACAATGTACACACAGACGCTTGCATGCGCTAAATGGAGGACATGCGTTTGGGGGTGAAGTGGGGTAGGGAGCTGAAATGGAAACCAATGTGGCCACCCCCAAGAGGGCATGAAAAGCTTGTTGCAGAGCGGGGGGAGGGGGTTGGGAGGCGTCATATATCGTAGCCCGCTTAACGGCCTTTCGGATTCTCAAAAAACAACACGACACGCAGATCTGTGCTGGGGCTCGAGGGAACAGGTTTGCGCACTTGGACTGGGAATAGGGTCGGGGTGGCGGCATTCCAAATCGTCTCACCTCCAGATATAGGTCCAGACGAGGGCTCGGTTGCTCAAATTGCACCCACCTGAATGCGATTGCATCCATGATGGTGGGGCAGCGCCCGTAGGAAGGACTGCGGTAAACACTCGACTCTGAAATAACCTTTCCATGCAAAATCAACCAATACCTAAGATGTCAATATTTTTTCGATGCCTATAATATATAATCAGAAAAAGGGGTTGTCCACAAATGTTAGCTACGCCATCTTAGGACATCAAAGGATAGTCCAGTGGCACCCTGGCATTCGAAAGTCAGTATGTTAGTGACTGCCTTTTTTAAATCCACTAATCACTGAAGCAGTTGGGATTGAAGGGGCAAGATTTGAGGTAGCAGAGAGCCCAGTCTGCGAACAATAAACTGAACGTGCTCAACTTGGTAACGATTGTCAGGCTTTTTAGAGAAATCAACCTTTGTTAATGAGTTCGGTTTGCAGAACCTCTTTTCCCATAAGAACAGCTAACCATTTTCACGGTAATTTTCAGTCAAAATACGAAAAAGTTGGTAAACTGGCGGGAAACGGTAACAACGAGCATACCAAGTAGGAGTCGATTTCGAAGTCAGAAGGTAGGTTCTGCCGCTGTCCATACTTGCGAACTTTTTCGATATTCGCGGCAACTGTCGCTGCAAGGGCTAAAACAAGCATTGAGGTGTTATTATATGTCCAGCATAATTTTAGAATAGCCTCAGCTATGCACACAGTCTTCGGATCGCAACATGGAAGGGCTTACTTTGTTCGCTGTTGCTGTGTAGAGTGACGGTCTTTGCGTGCTCTAGCAGTGGTGCCCTCAGTTCTTGCGAGCAGGTCAAAAACATGCTGCAGATGGCATATAACTGCCAGACGGTAGTCAGCGAATCGCTATGCACACACATAGAGGGGGAGAAATAAAACAGGGTGATTTCAAATCGCCTTTTATTCACTTACAAAATAGCTTAGTGTGTATAATTGATCGGACTTTAGTGTGTTCAGTAGGGATACATTCAAGACTTCTTTGAATTTGACAAATTAAGACAGCAAAACCTCGGAATAAGCCTACGTGAAATTAAAAAAAAAATGCTCATTCTCTAGAAGGAAATGTATGAAGATGAGGAGTAAACTTACGAGTTCTCGCTATCGTTTTTGTTGGATTGTTTTACCAGTTGGCAGAAGACTTCATCGTTTAGGCTGGGGTAACGTCTCGCTAACTATAAAAATAAATTAACCACAACTGAAGCCAAAGCACAAGAGGGCTGACATTTTGAATAGTAAATCCACTGCGGATCACGTTTTAAACTTTTTTCACACAATTTAACCAATCAGCCTACCTTGAGAATTTTCTGAACCTGCGCTACTGGTGACTTCGTTGTTGGCCGTTCCTTGCATATTTCTAGAATGCCTGAAAATGGGAGCAAGCAGTGAATCCTTACTACGGCTACGAAACAGTAGGCAACTACCGGTCATGAGAAATTTTAACTAACATAGCTATACTCCCTAAATGACGGCAGTAACGACTTTAGAACTATTGACTAGTGTAAACACAACTACTTTATTAGCGATAGCTGACTGGCACTAGCGCCAACTCTACCACTGCAATGGAGGGGGCCTTAATACAGATTGGTATGCTTTATTTAGCTTATACTAAAAGAGCCTTCAGCCGCATCAGCCCTACTCCCTACTTCCACACCCACCATACTTCAACGCCAAGAAATCGAGGGGCCATAAGTTAGGTATGCGTGTACAGTTGCTTGTGAAGTTTGACAAGGTATCTACTTGGGTCACACACGGTCTTGCACGTACAAAATTGGTTACGTTGGAAGGAAGTACCGGAAGAAGTCATATTAACATAAACGGTAAAACCCTATCCTTGGCGGGTAGAAGTACCGTAATCAGAGTTCGATCATTTGAAACTTAAAGAATTCTGATGGGTATGTTTTCAATAGGGAGGGATTAATTTAAGTGGGTTCTTATATCCACTGCGATACCGACAGGTTAGGGTGCTGCTATTTTACTCCACCTCTCCTCGGCCGTTTGCAAGAACCGCACTCGAAAAAAAACGACCACTTATGGAATCTGCATGGTTTTCTTTTGATTTTTTATGTCACAATAAATGCGCAGATATTTTATAAAAAAGGTACGCCAAACTATTCTTTCGGCAGCCAGTTGGTAGAAAGGCATATCTTATTGAAATTTGATATTTAAAGGAAGGGTATATTTCGATTTTTAAAAGTGTTTCAATTCCTGAAGCTTTTTCGGTCCGATCTGGCGTTTTATTTGCGTTTGCGGTTTTCAGCCTATGGGCTGTATGTTTTCCGCATAAACAAAATCACACATTCATCTAGGCTATTAAGAATATACCATATATTGGTCTTTTAATTTTGTAATGCGTGTGAGCCATATTATATACTTCATGAAGAGAAATAATAAATGTACAGCTATGGCGCTATGCAAATAGACATCAAGTGAACCTGAAACTTGTCATAATTATAAACTTTTATAAAACCAAAAGATAGCTGTTTTTTGAGTATAACGTGATATTCTATCAAATGAGTACAAGAAGGATTGTTTTTGAGAATGATTTTGATCCAATATTTTTCAATTTAAAATGGCATCGAAAACCAATAGAATAAAATGCATAATATAGAAGTGATTACTTTTCTGCTGAATTCCGTTAAGCGAACGCAAAAAAGTGCATTCAAAAGCCGATACCTTGGCCTTTCTGAAATATTATGGAATTATGCCGCATAACCCCCGAGTAATCTTTCTGAATCAAAAACACACTTCCAAAATTTAACTCAAATTTAATTAAATCAGTCGCCCAGTGTATGCCGTTAGCTGAAAAGTCACTACTGTAAGAGGCCATGATTTTCAAAAGGCACGTTTGACAGAAAACATTAATGAAAAACGACCGTTCGCGAAGAAGAACAAGCTTAATCTCATCTCCTTCTCTCCTGTCGGTTGGTGTTTGATTCACGTTTAGGCAGATAGTATTGCAGGCAAAGACAAGAGAGCCTGGAAATACTATTTTTGGCTTATTAGTCGTCGTCAGTCACTCATACCCAACCCCATCTACTGAACTACCCGAGGCTCGAACTCGCGACCTTTTGACCAGAAATCTAAAGCTCTAACCACCGAGCCACCAACTTGTTTTCTTGCCGGATTAGGTCGGGAAATATTGAAACTCGTTGATGAACGTTCACCGACCGCTAACAAAACTCACTAGTCCTGTTCTGCCTTTGGGTCCTATTTCTCGGGCCCTGACAGTCGCGTTTAGTGTAATGTATTCGCCAGTTGGGTGAAAAGACACCTAATTACTCACCGAAATTGGCATACACTGAACTTTCCAGTTATTTTAAATAACACTCAAAATATAGTGAACAATATTGAAATTATATACAAATGATAGATTACATTCGAAAATGCGGGAGGCCGCATCAACAACTTCTGTATCATTGTGTTTCATTAGGGAACCGTATCTCAAAGGCTGGTTCTGCCATGAGAGCTGCTTGCCAAAGTGTTTCCTAAGAAGGGGAAAAGAGTTAGTTAGATTCTTAGTGTCAAAAAGGGGGGCAGTGAAACGAATGACTACAAACTCGCATCCACTCACCTTTCTTTGAAGTACTGTTTTGCATAAGGCATAAGGCATTCCACCGCGTCTGTATGACTTGACATGTAAGAAGCCACGGACATTGTATCGGAGAGGTAGTCATCGTACGTTTTTTCCCTCTTACGGGCATCTAGAGTCAGAGTAACGTAAATAAGCTTAGACGTCAACCAGCCGAAATGGAAATTGTACGAACCAATATTTCTGTCTCTGGGTTTCCAGTGGAAGGATATTTTAACAACAGAGATCGTTCCAACTAAAACAATTTTCCGGAAAATAATGCACCCATCGTTGAATCAACTCCCATCCTAAAGTTTGCTGGGACATTAAACTATCACATGACGGGATAAATTGTCAATGTCTCCTGCGTTTATCGTAATATAGTCCCAGGAACACTTAACTGTGAGTTCACCTAAAGATATCTGATAGATAAAAAGCCGCAGCCCAAAATGTGACCTTGGAGTTTCTGTCAGCTGCTTGGATGTCTACCAAGTCTGTGTGAAACCAACGTGTTGGTGAATACTTCTCACGCCTTGTTTACGGGAAAAACTTGCAGGTAGAAAAGTTATTGTTGTCGGTGACACAGGAAATTGAGTAGATTGGAATCTTCAGGACTGGCTAAGTTGAGGGCAAATAGATATCACAATTTACTCTAGAGTAAGGACTTGACTCCGAGCGTTTACATCCTAACAGTCTAATGTCAGAATACAGTCTATTTGGGACCCAGTTTGCACCAGTAACGCAGGATGGCATTCGGAAAAATGCCTGAAACTCCAGTTTAATATAATAAAACTTAAATTGCTGCTTAGGAGGCAAACAATCGGCAATAAAACACGTAGTACATCCTAACATATAATTTCGTGCCTTCCCACGTTTTCCACGGGTGTCATGTCATCACCAACCTGTTGACAAATCATTCTAGCCAACATCTGATGCTGTTTTGTAGATGTGTCGATTACTGCACTTCATTTAGAAAATATAATCCAAAATTCCGGCAAAACAAACGTAATTTTTAGGAGTTTATATGGAACAATTAGTTCGTCCTAAACTTTTTGGGGCGAGTCCCCGCCTTGCATTTAGATAGGTAAACACGTTGAAAATATCTTTGAAAAGAAAAGATGAAGTTAACTAAGTGAGTATCTGGAAGCTGGGGCTGCCAAGCCGCCACCTTTTTCTGAATGTGCGAGGAGGAGGGTTCAGAGGAAAAGTTAAATGCATTTTCAGTTTATTATCACTTACTTGCGGCGTAGACCTTCCGCTGCGAGTTTTCGCTCTTTATCTGAAACAGTACGAAACAAATGAGTGAATCTCGCAGGATCAGTATTTCCACGACAAAAGTTAGATCACCCAGCAAAAATAATAACTGTAGGGGTTCCAGGCATGCGGAAAGGAAATAAAAAAGCTTTGCAGGAGAAAAGACTAAAAACCCACCCTGTATTCTGCAACAAATATATCGACCAAGCGCTTCATGTCCGCTGCCTACAAGGAAGGAAGTGAAAGTCACGTTGAGAGC
>UYRU01042818.1:2713-13383 GCA_900617775.1 Dibothriocephalus latus | reverse complement strand
GAGAAGAGTAGAGAAACAGCCCGGAGAGCTTTTGAAATTGACTTCGATTGTTAGCAGTTCAAACTGCCCAGTAGTTCATAAGGCAGGTGTTTGCAAGTTGGTTTTAAACCAACAGTGAAGCCGCGAAAAAGTGTTTGTAGGCAACTTCAGCCGAAACGGACTGTGACTTGGTGAAATTAAACATTAAACTAAACCCTTATTATAGTGGAAGTAAAATATACGTGAAAGGGCTGTTGTGGCACTCAGGCATAGTAAATCCGAGTCGCGCTCCCCTTCTGTATGAAAACCCAGCGACACGAGGTCCAGGTTTGTGGCATGCGCAGACGGGCTCCTGCAGTTCCATCAGCCACTTACTATCAATGTCAGCATCAGTTCGTTGACCGGCTCAGACAAATGACTGAGGAACGGATAGAAGTGAGAGAGTTCGACCACGGAGACTGTACCCCCAATGTACTCAGTACACCTTCGACGCTAAAGCGCTCTGATGGGTTTTTAAACTCCCACGGTGCACTAAAAGTCGTGGCTTGGTAGGCTGCCAGCTTACGAGATAACGCAGTCCTCTCAGGATGGAGAGTCAGGCTGCAATGGTGTCCTCTGAATGTTAACTCTATGACATTTCCACTCAGGTGCGACCCGAGCTGTTCCTTTTTGCTTAAGTGAAAACATTGTACCGTTTGCAAGGAGCAGGTCATGCCTGGTGCGCGCAGATTGGTTGGTCAAATTTGTCTGCGATTGCATCTGATCCCACCTCCAGTCTGTCTGTGTTTACACCGAAATCAGATGGGTGAGCGGGGGAGACAGCAGGGTAGACGCGGCAAAAGTCTTGTATCAATAAAAACGAATTCACGTGCAAGTCTCCATTCTTGCGCCTATCATGCCGTGGGACACATGGTGGACATCAGCGTTCACGATGGTCGAACTATTGTTATATGATTAATTTTGAGCTGACGCAGGTTAATGTCTCCTATTCTTTAAAAATACTATTCGCTAATACTTTGCATAGGGTGACTTTGGCGCTTATGATGCACCGGCTTTGTTAAAGGTGTACTAGGCATTCATACCCCACAAGGACAAACCAATATAAAAGGATTGGAGGTCTTAATAGGATATTTCACATGGAGAGTCCATTGTTTGATAGGAAAATCACTGACCTTCGGAGTAGATTATAACTGGACCCCGAGAAATTGCGCAGCGAAGAATCCAAGGCAAGCCCATGCAGACTAGAATGTCGAAAATGTTACTTCCGACGGCGTTCGCGACTGCCATATCGCCTTCGCCTATTGAAGAAAAGAAAAGAAAAAAACCAGAAATCCCCAGTCATATGGCGAAGCGAATGGAGGGGTGGATTCCGGACTGCTGGTACTGACTCATCGATCAGAGACTCTTGACAAGTGAAGCGCATATACTCCCTGCCTAAAGACATTGGAACGCTTGGGTAAGTTAGCGTGCAGCGTGACTGATTGCTGGAGTTGTGAAGCGGAAACATGGACAAAAAATAGATCGTCTTCCTCTGGGCCAAGAAAGAGAGGCAGGGGAACAGGCAACACTGAACTCGATACCCCATTCCAATCATCTGACTTGCAGACCGCACGATGAACCGCGCCACTCTGCCACACGGTCTTGTCTGTGAAGCACTTGCGGGAATAAACAATTACCGCGCCACCTGGCCATACGCGTTAATTAGCGACGGTTTCTGCCCCAACTGGTATTTGGTGATCAACCAATCGGGACATTCAAGCTAGAGAACTTCCTGGTTCTTCAGTACGGCATGACAGAAAAAAGGGGCTAGGATGCTGATGTCATTAAAGTGATTGGCGCAGTAAAGGTGCTCCCTCTGCTATTGCTACCCGCCCTCCATTTTATATAAGAACTGGCAGATAATAAAAGCACAGATGGGCTGCGCTTTATTTTCTCCTTGATGCAAAAAGCTAATAAAATTGACCTTAAGCCGACAAAGAACCCAAACTGTGATGGCTGGCAGTCTTGCAATGCTTACAAGGAGCCAAATTTCATACATGCCCAAATACAGTAGGGAGTCAGGCAAAAAGAAATACGAGCGTTTCATTTCCTCAGAATATAGCGCGTAAACATGGAGTTTGGTCCACGGAAGACATATTTCCGGGGTCTTCCTAAAAGCTCATGTAAATGAGCCAAACAGGTTCAATTAGTCTGAGTGAAATAACCAAGTAATATCCATAAGCTGGTGGTAGGCAGTCCGTATCATATATCATACACACAGAGGTTGATTTGCCCTTATTCCGCTCTTCCTATTAACAAGCAGTAAAGATTTTTTAAAATAGGTCTTAGCGAAGGCAATCCATATCTCTTCGAGAGACCTCTGCAAAGATCATTTATTCCGAAACCCATACAATTTTGAAGAAGCCCGGACATTTTAGACTTAGTATGAAAAAAGAATCTGAAAAACGACATGACCAGACCCCCACAGCGAGAAATAAACATTAATTCTTGACGATATACTCAACTGGGCAATATAACGTATGCCCAACATGAATGTGTTCCATTGTCAGTTTTTCACTGACAATGATCAGGGTCCAATGGCTGAAACGATTATGTATAAGTTTTAGTTGACGGACAAGCCTACTTAATGTTTTAACCCTTACATCAAAGACCAAAGTCCAACCAAAAAGGATAAAACTAAAAAGGAGGAAAGAGTAAGACACGGAAATACAGAGCCTCTCCGAGTTATAAAAGTGAACTTGAGTGAAATCCCAGAAGACGTAGATATTCCCATAGCTTAACCAAAACACTAACCTAAGTCCAAAGTTCACTGCTAAAACTAACCTTAACTCAGACTTCAATCTTAACTGTGACATTATTTTAAGGTCCTCGGAATAGTGGGAGGGAGGCTTCTTATTAAGTGGTTTGTCAAAAACAGAATTTTTTCAAATGGTATAAAGCCAATCCAATATGGATACAGCCAGGCAGAAGTTAATTGACACAGACTGCTGCAGTATTTCAAAAAGAAGAAAATTGAGGGGCGTGGGGGGGAAAGGTAGGCACGAATTACTGTTGTCTGAGATTTCGGGATTCGACCCTCTGGTGACGCAATTATCTCAAAGCAGGCAATCCAACTTGCAAAGTGCGCAGTAGGCTGCCTGAAATGTGAGGAGGGCTCCTTGAAATATATAACAAAGACATCCATAAGTCACAGGGACAAGAGTACAGTATGGCGAGTGCTGCAAGCGAAATACCGCCATTTTGCAAAAGACTGGTAATCACTCGCAAACTAACATTAAGTAGGGTTGCAGGACTGATAATCGTGCAGTGTAATCTCAAGTATTTTCTGTCACGTCAAGATGCCAGCTTTTTACTGACTTTCTTTCTGGTCACTTATAAAAGTTGCTACTTATTTAGTAAGCATTTGTATCAAGGATTTTGACTGCCTGTATGAATTCAAATATATTTTACAATAAACATGCACGAAAATATCCTTTCTTGTACTCGCTTGGTAACCAATTACGTCTTCTTGAAATTTTATACCCAGAAAAACTTTCTTTCCGTTTTTAACAAAGTGTTTAAATTTCCGAATAATTTTGAAGTTTACCGACTGTTACACCTGAATTCAAGGTTTCAAAACAGCATGCTGTGTACATTCTGTTTAAGGAAAAAACGTTTTTGCCTACATTTTGATAAAGAGGTCTCATAGATCTCATAAAATAATTGCAATAGACGTGGATCATGCTGTAAACATTATAGGCGGCGTTAATAAATTGACGTATACAATGTTTTATGAAAAAAAAACACCTCACAGTCGTAAAAATCTCATAATTAGAAATTCTTCTAAGGGCAAAGGATACCCATTCCTTGGGGTATAACATTTAAAGAAGGCGTAATTTTCTACCAACAGAGTACAAGAAAAAGATTTCTTGCATGCTTTCTATAAAATATATTGTAATTTATAAAGGCAATCAAAATCCACGGTAAAAAATGCATGCTGGTTAAGTAGCCATTTTTACAGAATTTTCTTTTTGTAAGCGGTCAGACAGAATCTCATAAATGAGTTGGCATCTTGGCGTGACCGAAATGACTTGACATTAGACTGCACGATACTCATTATTGCAACCCTACCCAATGTTAGTTTGCGAGTAATTACCAATTATTCGCAAATTGAGGCATTTTGCTTGCAGTACTCACCATACTGTCATGTTGCATTTTTAGCATCGCCGCGAATAGGCAATGCCAGTCCGATAGTAAATGCAACTCATACTTAACATACATGATTTGAGAGCCAGAGCCTGCAGCCCCGACCTACACCCGGCTCTCCTCGCTGTGATGTTTCAGGACATTTGGTCATCGCTTGAACCTTTTAGGTCTTATGCGCGTCCACGAAACTGTTTAGGCGAATAACACGCTCCACATCCTATAGGGCGCATGTAGGCCTACTCAGTCATGAGAATTATCGACAGCATGTGCGTAACACGAGACAGACGGTGACATTACGTCGGATCAGCCAATCACATTTCCGGGCAGTCTGGACGCGAAAGGCGATTGGTGTACGAAAAAGGGGAAGGAGTGTGATATGTGTACCGGAGACCCTATCCACACGACAAATTTACACACTCGTCAACATAATAAAATTGACATGTTTCAATTTATTACAACGCGCTAGCAGTGGAAGTTTGATAGATTAGCAACTGTCAGGAAACGCGATCTTGCTGAGGACTAAGAGCCAGGCTGTATTGACTTTTTGTAGAAGACATTTACGGCCTTCTCGCCAAAGTGACACCCAAGACCGCTTCTAGACGAAGCCTAGTACGTGCGTAGTGAGGACCAGACTGTAGATGGCACGGGCAAACGGGCTGTTTAATTTTCTTAACCACTGCTATCGCGCCAACCTCCGCTTGAGAATCAAGATGAGTGTGGGAGTAGAGAGCAGCTCATGTTTGAAAGACATACACACACTTATCTATCTACAGGCATTGAGACGTAAAAACAAGGCGAAACGCATGTAAAATAGGCTTTTGCTAGGCTCCAGGACGTTTTAGGATACGAAAGTATGTGTATTAGGTTTTTACCAGGATTTTTTATGGTCGTAAAATAGCGTTAAATAACGACCTACGAACAGTTTGAGTTAAGAACGGCCGTTCGAAAGATAACTCGTTCGTAATTCGAAGAGTGTAAATAAGATATGTTGCGCTCATCCCACGGGGATTAGTGGTGAAACGTGTCGTCCGTGACGTTCGAACTATCACCCTTCTAGTTATATTTCCAAGAAATCCTCCAGAGAAACTTAGTTCTGAATACTATTTTTTTGGGACATCATGTTGGCCCTAAAATATTAATTTGAAAATTGGACAATTCTCGATTTTGGGGTTTGGTAAGTGGGTTATAATTTCAAACATTGGTAAGATTGCTCTTGTAACCAAGTATTCATTCAGTGAGTATAGCTGCATTTTAATTGTGTGAAGTGTTCTATAGCGATGTCAACAGCCAATAAACAGCAATAGGGCATGCCGAAAGGATAGAAAGCTATTTATATCTCACTCTTTTAGAGAGCGCATAGAGTACGCTTCCTGAACATAGCGAACGCACGATAAGATGGGGTTTTTTTATTCCGAAACGGTGGAATAAAAGGAATACTTATTCATCGTGCATGGAAAAGGATGACAAACGGAAAATGTACAGCCCACAGCAGATTTCTCCAATTGTGATTTAGGTGGCTTGCTGGAAAAATGCACCAATGGAAGGATGCGTTAGCATGCGATAACATTATGCTAAAAAGAACTGTATTTAACGTTTCTTGAATTTGAAGGCAGTTTAAAATTTAACCGGTTTCGAATTCTTCCATAGTCACTCTCACAGCGTCTGCAAGAAATTCACTGAAACCTAAATTACTTTTCCTGCCTAGCGAATGGGTTAGTTGTGCGCGTCACTTGAGTGTAAAGGTAGGAATCAGTTCTGTTTACTGTGCTTAATACGGGGCAGAATATCGACCTAGGGTTTTAGAGCTAACTTAAATTGACCCGATGCGCGTCTAGTCCACTTTCGCACCATTAGAGGGCAGAAACACGTCCAGATCTCATCGAATTGTTAACAAGATAAGCAATACAGACTTCGATTTATTTTCTTCTACTATATGTATACGAGTTGTCCTCAAGAAAATCTTTAAAATTTGCTTAACCCTGCCATCAAATCCTATATTGGGTTGTTTGAAAAAGTAGATGTCGACCCCAACTACCGATGTCTTAAGAATTTGTTTTGGTTCTGAGTTCACCAAAACAGATCCCTGGAGTACCGAACTCAGAGGGTTGAGTAGCAAAAGCAAATGCAAAAAATCTATGTTGCATTCATTTGTGTCTACCTAGTGTTCATTGGTGCATAACTTCATAAAATAAAATGAACTGACAGTTGTGTTTTCACACTTTCACGCTGTTTTTCTTTATTCAGACTGGTTTGATTGTTTATTTGCTCTTTTTCGAGCGGGATTTTTAGTCATGCTGTTATTGCACAGTTTCTCTGCTGCTTGCGTTTCGTTAATAGCGGATTTACTACCAGCTCTCGTATTAACTTTTGAGGAAATTAAAACGGGCAGCAAGGAAATGGGAGTTCACCTGCCAGAAATTCTACAGGGAGCGCTGAGGGACTTACTGCTTAGTCGAGGCCTACAGGTAGTCTATAGACGGCGAACGTTACGACATAAAGGCATGGTAGGACTTGTGCTATTATTTAATAATGTTTTATTTAACCCATAAGCTAATCACTTTAACTCATGCAGATTGGGAGTACATACGGGGTACCAACTTCTTAAAAAGCACGCGCAGACGCTATTATCGTATGCTATTTACTAGCCCTAGTAAGCATGATTAATATAATTACCACTTTAGCATAGACAAGTAATTCTGGCAGCGGTATCGTAGTCCAAACCTAGTAGAAACGGACACAGCCTGATGGATTAAGTTGAGAGAGTGGAAACCAAGGCAAGCTCTGCTGTGCTCAGTGCCCCAAACATTTACTTACTCGGAATAGTTTTAAGCCCAATTCACACTCCTTTTTGAGATCAACGAGTATGATTCCCCGGTGTTTGCTTTAATTAGCGTCATCCCTGACAACTTGTAGCGGCACTGTTAATAGCCGTACTACTGCACTTCTTGTTGAGATTGAGGGGC
Source organism: Dibothriocephalus latus (assembly GCA_900617775.1). Taxonomy (NCBI): domain Eukaryota; kingdom Metazoa; phylum Platyhelminthes; class Cestoda; order Diphyllobothriidea; family Diphyllobothriidae; genus Dibothriocephalus; species Dibothriocephalus latus. The sequence continues at coordinate 6,256 of UYRU01042818.1, read as the reverse complement.
TATGAGCCCAGTGCTAACTTTAATCAGCGTCACTTCTGACTAATAATACAGCCACAAATGATACCAACAATACTATTACTCAGCTAAACCCCTATTAAGTAGTATTAGAAATAGTAGTAGCAGCAGTAACAGTACTAGCGTTGGTTTCCTTGAGTCTGGCTTGACACCTACTGAAGGTAAGTGAGGCTAAATAGTGCAGTAGTACCGGTGCAAAAGATACTGCCACTTAAGACTAAGTAGGCGGTGTTCTGGCCTACATTGGTGAAATCGGCCTACACCCGATTCCCGCTCGGTCATTTTGACTTTTGTCTTATCACCTGTTCCAGCGAATAGAAGGTCTAGACTGAGGTAGACAGCTGCGCGTTTTTTTTTAAATCTCGTCTCTGTCTGCAGTTTCCGTCCCCGTCCCCCCTCCTGAGCACATGGTGGCCTTAATCGAAAGCGATGGTCGAACTATCACTGCTTGGTCGAACGCCACAGAGTCGGGTTACACAGCGGCGTAAGATCGGCATAAACAGCTGTGGCTAGGATTCTAGCTAGTAACTACATTATGAGTATGGTAAATTACTTAGGATTCTTCCAACCTCTCGACGTTGTCTTTCCATCGGAATGCGGTGGGTATTGGAAAACGTCGTGGGATGGATCGTACCTACGTTTGCGCTGCACGAGCCAGAGTCAAGTAGAGATGGGCGTCTTCATCCGCTACGGTCTTACTTTAGGTTTATTTCAGAATATTTTACTATACAAAGAGGTCACGGGCAAAAAACAAAAAAACTCTGTAGTTGTTAAGTGTTCACGCGCACACTGAAGACTGACCCAATGTGAGTCTAGCCTCGTCGTGCGAGGTTGTCCTTGAAATAGATTCGGTCACTTTCGCACAACCCTCAGATATCACATCAGTTCGGAGCAGTTCGAAGCAATCTTGTACTGCCCTGATGGTAAGTCTATACTACATGTTTACTCGTGCCAAGAACGACCTGGTCCCAGCACGACGGACCAGGCATTCCCAGAAACGAGAAGTGGTTGGATCGGCTTCTACCTGAATAGGAATGCCATAGAGGTAACGTTAGGTGGCCTTCACAGCCTATCTCGCCATCCTGAGAAGAACGAGTTATCCCGTCAATTGGCAATCTTCCTGGCCAGAACTTTTAGTGCATCGTGTGCAGATAAAAAAATAAAACAAGAGCATGTGAATATAAGAGGTAGCAAATTTGATATAGTCTTTAAGTCCTGCTCTTTTTATTTCTAAAAATGAAATGTTTTAACAATTTTTAACCAAAACAGAGCCTTTCTTTAACGCCTTGAGAGATGGAGAAAAATGTTCATTTTTTCAGAGGATAAATATTACATTGACATAATTTTGTCCTACTTCACACATCCTTATCGAATATTCATCTCCGGAAAATAATAGTATTAACAGGATTGAAAAAAATTTTTATTCTTTCAACTAACTTGCAAGTACACATGGGATAGAATACTTAACGTGAACAAAAAAATACGTTCGTTAAAAATGTCAAAGCAGACTGCAATTTAAGAACAAGGCCGGAAAGGTGTTTATTAGTAATGAAGATGTCTTAGTATCAACGTAGTAAAAGGCCTTAAGGACCATCCGACGGATTTCTCAGCTTGTAAACTGCCGAAAGAAATATTTAATTGTGGGGTGTTTGGTGACCAAAAATGAATCAGCTGTCGTAGAAATTTCCGTTTACCCTGAAGACAGCAATTAAACTCCAAAATCAGGTCACCAGAGGGATTGACATCTCAAAAAGTTCGTAACAAGCAGTCGGTTATTAATATTTCTGGGATGAGGTCAATGCAGCACTGATTGCGGCGTGACTTTTTGGAGATAAAAATAGAAACCTGGAGAGTAAATAGAAACATTCACATGGAAACATCCATAAAACACTAATTCCATGTATCCAGGGGAACAAAAGTTCTGATTTTATCATCACCAGCAATCTTGGCAAGGTTATATAAAATGCACGTAATTTTTGCATTAATCTTATTCCCAATCTTACATTTATTGTAAGCTTTTATCTTATTAGCCATCTTATACTTAGTTTTCCTCCGATGAAACTTACTGAGACAGGCTTATAAAATAAAAGCCAAGGTTCTTTCGGATGGTAAACTTCTTTTGGGAGTACCCCAGGGGTTTAGAAGTTACCCTATTCCAAAAATAGTCCTTATCGCAAGATCAATTAAAGTGCGTTAGAAACCTGAGATTTGTCAGCATAAAATGGACAAACTCAATCTGTGCAAAGCGCTTACATGCTGACTCGAACTGAAAATATTAATAAAATGGAGTTAACACTGGCAGATATGGGATAGTAGCTCCAGTTTCGTAGTATACAAGCCATGTTGAGCTTGTAAGTATTTTATCAACCATTAAGGTCTATTTTAATTGATAAATCCTAAGTGGATTGCACTATTCTGCATCTATAATTCTTAATTGATTATTACAGCTTTTATATTATCGTAGGGGAGGTTTATGAGCAGTTCATATTAGGCAAAGTTTCCGAGATAATGTACAAGATTTAATTCACAACATATTTCTAACGAAATGAGCGCAGTTATTTATCTTTAACTAGTCTTCAGGTCATCCCGAGTACTTAGAATTATCAACTTACGTTAGGGAAACAAAAATGTCAAGTATAAGGAAAAAAGGTTGAAGCTCCTACAAAATGATTTGCAGATACTTTATTTTTGGAGAGACTTTAGACAAAAACTTAATGGAATTTGACGACCATTAAAGAAAACAATGGACAGTTTATAAATTCGTTATACGACGAAGTTCGAGCAGGATCGTTCTGTGCGGCAGAGAAGGCACTACAAGAAACTAGTCAAAATTTCATGGGTTATGAGGTTGTTTCTGCTTTATTTCCCACCTACTAGTATTATAGACATCATCAAACAAGCTTCCCAGTGAAGAAAAAGTCAAGGAGTCTGATTTGAGTACTAATCGCAAGAATCAGAGAGCGAGGAAGTTATTCACCACCTTTATACAGCAGCATGAACTCAGTGCAAATCGGTACCATACTCCTCGGAAATGTCAAGCATGCGATCTGTCAAGGGAACCTACGTCGAACTTAATAGTGTCATTGAACAATGTTAGATTATTTTAGAATTTTCGGCAGTGTGATACTGGTCTATCACGAATTTCGAGCCTTGAAGTGGATTTTACGAAAGGGCTTGATGGAAGCGCAAAGCCTCTTGTTCCCTCAAAGGATAGTAAATTAGTCCTGTGAGTATTCTGTGATGATTTACAACACGTATCTCATTTCATTGCCATATTCAGGGAGCGCTAATCCTATAAAGACTTGCTTAGGAGATGTCAAGTCAATGGAACAAATAAATTATTTTAGGCTTAGCGGTTCTCAATCGTGCCCAGTAAACACACAACAACCTTAATAAATTATCCGCCCATTTAAACTATTACATTTCGACAATCAACACAGAAAAAGTTGGTGCTACATATCATTCCATGTGAACAAAAATTGAAAATTCCTACATTCACGAAAGTCTGCAAAGATAGTAGCTGTTGTA
>UYRU01042808.1:4440-14681 GCA_900617775.1 Dibothriocephalus latus | reverse complement strand
CGCCAGACGAAGCAGCCAGGGTTGGTGAATCCTGGACAAGATCGGAGTACACATATGTACTAATGATGCTTCTGTTTCTGTCTGGTAAACTAAGGTCAGTCAGAGAGCTGAATTCCATGCAATCTGCAGTAACATTGAGAAAATAGCTACTAATTATCAAAGGCCCCACGTGGCAAACCCAATATAGCAGCCAAAGACCAACCCCTGCGCATATATTAGTGAAATATACAATGATCACATATAATGCTGACAACATTATGAGCTGTAAAGATCGTTTTGGTATCGGCCTTTATTTTTGTGTGGCGGCATTCTAAAGGAGAAACAAATACTGGTTAGATGACCCTTTATATTATATTGGCCATGTTTATTTTATAATTTTTCGCAAATCTGCTTACCAATAAGATTACAATTTTGGCCCTCAATGGTAACACAAATATTCATCACACTCAAACGTCTTCGTTTCGAAGTATTGACAAATATAAAGTTTTATTTAATCAGATTGGTCAAATGATTCTGTTAGGCCAATAGGCACGAAGGTTAACACAACTGCAGAGTGACTGACAAGTTTTTCATGCAGGTAAGTGCCTTCGTAGTTTGTACTTACATAATCTATGTCAACAAAGAGTATATGGTGTAGTCATCACAACCTACAAACTCGATACCTGGCATTCACTTGCAGAGCATAAATTCATGCGTTGTGATACGATAACCCAAGTTGCATACCCTGTTGAAAAGTTGGTAGTTGTTTACATATTTGTCAATGTTTTAACTATAAAATAAAGTTGTTTTGTTTGTAAACAGTGCATGCATATGCGATGATCTTAGGCCATAAGATATGTTTTCATAAATTAGCCTAGCTGCACGATTATAGGTGCCACTTACGAAGTATATGTCATAATCCACAATTATGGCAAACTTTATTGCCCTATATGGCGAAGTGCGCGACTTCCTTTTAACTGAGAGTCTACAGCATGGAGTTGTTAAATTCAAAACTCAACTAAAGCTGATGAATGGATGAATGAATATATTCAAAATTATTCAGAAATTGAAAACAAATTGCAAAAGTGGTGGCCTTTTCATCTGCAAAAAGAGTGAAAATATGTATGTCTGTAAATTCTTTCGAAAATAATAAATGCGGAGATGTAAAGACATCAAATAGAAAATTAAAATTTTATACACACTAGGCAACCCTATCTATCTGGTACGCTTTTTGCAAGTGGCCGACACGAATCCCTTTTCAAAGGAAGCATAATGGACTGACTGAAATAATGTCTGTTTATGATGCACAGAAATTAATAATTAAATAATCCTTGCTAATAAAAAACATTTTATTATTCCAGTTATGCATCGTGAGATTGCCCATCTATTCTTAGCTTTCTTTCAGAATTCGATGGGATCAATTTCTTTTACTAGAGCTTTGGAACAAAATGTTCGTATAGCAATTTAAAGTGACTATATGTTTGCATTTCTGTAGGTATTCTCAACAAAAGTAGGCTATACATCATAGACTCGTCCATTTTCCTTCATTGATTAAAGTAGTGGGATGTAAGATAGGATTCAAGTGTAGTCAAATTTAATCACAGGCGGTCGGGGAAATACAGTATACGCGAAAAGCGTTTTCTTCTTATCCACTATTCTCTTTTCATATTTAAAAGAACATGGCTTTTTGTTAGGAACGTCCCTATTAGCTGATTCAGTCCAAACCCATTTAGTAGGTATCAGTCAAAACAATAATCGTTGTTCTTCTAGCAGATGATATAGCATAATATTTTAAGAAACATCTGATAGTTTATTGATCAGTGTTTTCGTCACGCAACATTACGATACGACGAAGAATGGAAAACCTGCTGCATACAAGGGTTCGACACGGAAACTTTTACCGTATGCGCGAGGCTGGTAAAGAAAAAATACGTTGGTAAAGTATTTACATAATGCAAACATCCGAAGTTCAGTAATGTATGTAAAAATCTCTATTCTGAATGCAAAAATAACCCAAAGATAACAAGTTGTTCGTTAAGAGTAACGTAAGGAATAAATCTACTAGAAAATCTATACGAATATAAGCATTTTACCTTGAATGCGCATACCAAAATGTATGCAATTCTTTCTGTAAACCGAATTTAGATATATAGGCTAGAAATTAATGGATGCAACCGAAAAAACCTACCTACAAAAGCGTGTATAGGCACCAGTTAGTTTAGCAGGAATTAGTTAAGCGAACGAAAGGGCCGACTTATTTCTAACTTTGTCAGTCTCCTGCATCTTATTTGTCTTCATACTGCTGCGTATCATAAGACATTGGAACGATTTGTGGAAGTGGAACTTGACCTGTTTTTTTATGGTTTGTAGTTTTGCTGCTGTTTATTGGAAAACAAGTGAAGCATATGCTGAAGGAAACAGAACACAGCATTACTTTTGCTGCGGTGATAATGAAAAGGTTGCTGTGGGTAGACGACACCGATTCCCTTATAAGTGAGCGTCGCATATTGATTTAAGGAGTACAGCATTAAGGCGACAGGGGCATCTAGTTTTGCTCTCGCCAGACTCCAAAGTCAACTAAGATTATGATTTGGCGAAGAAGCGGAAGGTTATTTTAAGTATCTTACACAGGCCATCTCGCTAACTTAAACTGAAAGCAGAAGAAAAAGCAAAGAATGTCCTTGCGTAGAACATATTGTCCTTTTCTATCGCCGAACTAATAGATACTTCGACTTACTTTTGTGCAAAACTCTGCTTATTAGCGAAGGCTTAGGAATATTGCGAGATGATGTACGAGGAATCTTTAAACTTAGTGATGCATAGCCCAATAGTAAAGCGAGGTTAGGTTCAAGTCCATTAAATATTTTAGAGTAAGCACTAGTTCTCATGGTGCGTCCAACATCTGGAAGCCTTTTGAGAGGATGATCGGTGAGATAAGCTAGGAAGGATATAGCCAGAGTAGAACAAGACGGACAAATCCAAAGAAAAGATTGCGACCGTAGATACAAACTTTGAGGGTTCCGTGAAGCAGAGTCAATTCCATGCGCAGAAACCGGAAAGAGGAAATGATACGCGCCAGGGCGGAAGACGGTTTTTGCTTGTAAGTTATTTGAAAGAAAAATCGGCTGTCAAAAAGCCTTGGCCAGAGAGACGTTTGCAATTTGCTTTACTCTAGTAGAAGAAAAAGAATCCCTAGAAAAAGAATACTGTTCTTGACGCCCGACTGGGCAGAAATTGTCCGTATTGATTGAATGATTCACTTCCTTTCGAAATTCATGCAAGCGTAAACTGTAGTAGACTTCACGAAAAACATTTAAAATTAATAAAGATAGGAAAAGGTCTGTGAGGTTTGGACAAAAATGCATCCACTTGAGGTAACAAAACATGAAAGTGTATATGCACAAGTATGACAAAATTTGGTAAGTTAGTAGGGGGAAGAGACCTAGAACCAAAGGTTGTCGCACTGTTTCTGGTGTTCTTTTCCAGTTGACGAACAATATTAAACACTGGAGCTGGTAATATAGTGTCATGACAATAAAGAGAGATTTAAGAAATACAATGTCAGTCAGCTATATTGCGCCGTCAAATCCTATGTACTAGGGCAGACAAAACAAATGAGTATTTGACCGTTACCGGCCAATATCTGGACGGATCACACGATAAAAATCCGAAAACCATTTTTTGTACAGGAAAAAGAATTTTTACTTATAAAACGTAAATAGTGAAACAAAAATGCAGTAAACACTAGAGTGACCTTAGAGAGACTTCGTGGTAACAAGAAAAGTGCCCGAGGTCCTCAAATATATATTTGTATACGTTTAAGGCGAAAGCATTCTTTGGGAAAGAGAGCTTTATTTGCACACCAAACCAGGGTGGCTCATAAACCAAAATCGACGTTACGCATCCATATAGTACACCCTAAGGATAGGGTGAACTATTTATACAGAAAGACAATTGTCTACAAAATCCCAGGTGCATCGAGCGATGCCGTGTATTGCGGCCAGACGGGCAAATTTACCCCGGCGCGCATCCACGAACACCAATTTGTGGTAAGAAGACGACACCACCTGTGCCAGGTCGCCATGCATAACCTGGACACTGGGCATACCTTCCAATGGGACAAAAATCGTATTATCGCTGTCTGCTCTTTCAAGAAAGGCCGCGAATTCCTCGCAACTATGCATGAATAGGCACATGTGGTTGGAGTCGTCATACCGAAAACTCAAGCAGAAGTGCGTAAAACGTGAGCCAATCCAAGCGGAATGAAACACATGGCAATATGTTAATGGCGCAAGCGCCATGCCAGGGCATTATCAATTTTCCAAAGAACTCTTGATGTTAGCTGTTAGCTGCTTTCGGCACGTTCGCGTTTCGCCTTCAAACTTTATGGCTTGGGGTGCCTAATTTTCAAGCCATACATATTTCTAAACCTACTATGTGTAAATTAGTAGGCGTAGTTCTGTTTATTGCTGCACCGTGAAACAAGGAAATATTTAGCTTCTGGTGGTTATTTTTAGTTTTATTAGTTTTAGTTTACGTTTTAATTTTTAGCTTACTTTACTGGTCTGTTTTATTTATAGCTTAAGATGACTTAAAACTAAAACATACAAAATGCGAGAAAAGTCTATCTTTAGTGGTTTGATTTTAATTTTTAACTTTTTGCAAGTACTTGGCATTTTCCGTTTTATTTATCGCGCGAAAAAAGAGTTAGTCATTTAAATACGTATTTCCTATTATTTTCTGCTTTTATAGGCTCTACCGTTTTTTTCCTTCCCATGATTGACTCGACCATTTACCCTCTATTAACACCACTTCCGCAGGACATGATTCAGGGGCTAAGGATAAGTAAGTATCTCGGGCAACTTCATGGTTGCCGTCTTCGGGAACGAGGAAATGCAAAAGTTGACGCGATGTTTTAAATCACAACAGTAATCTGCCCAAAATGTTTTCCGGCCACCTGGCTTCTTAGTTGTAGTCTGTTTTTGGAAGCATATTTCTGCAGCCGAACATTCCGAACAAAGTTTGTGTAGTCATGCGAAAAAAAACAAAGCGTATCATAACAGCGAGAAAGTGAGTTTCGGGATTCCTTTGAAAAGCGCACTTGATACTCACAAATAGACCTTATTTTTTTCCTCTCATAAAGGAGACTTTGCTTATGTTAAGTCAGTCTTGTTGCTTACTGCGTATCATCTATGACTGCAAGGAAGAACAATCTGTACACTGATTGTAAATAATTTAATGGGAAAAAATTTATATTTGTGCTAGCGGATTGAGTAATGATTATGACTGCCCACCACCAGAGACTGCGGACAAAACTCTCGTTATATGGTGAATTTTGCCCGATATGCAGATCAGCGATGCGATTAGTCAAAATCTCACACTTGTTTCAGCCATGTCCTTTCTGCTATATAATGTAATCTACTAAAACGGTAGCCTACTCTTTGAATACAGATAACCACAATCGACATGTAAAACAATAGAAACTCAAAAGTGAACGCCTCGCATTCTTGCAAATTAAAATCCGGAACACAATTTTCAGGATTATGGGTTTTCCTAAAGATCGATTATGTCATGTTTTGTCTTCAAAAGAAGGATTTATATAAAATAGCTTTTTTGTCAGTACATCGTTTATTCTAACAAAGTAATTTGGGGTAAAAAAGTTTTCCCTACAACATCTGCTGACTGGAAAGGTCAATGACCCCTTATATCAGAAACCTCTTATTATATGGATATATCTTCGAGCAGTCCAAGGCAAAAGTAGTTTAAATAGTACACCCCATGTAGCCCTAGTCCCAGCATTTTGTCCTACGGAAACGGTGGTTATAGGGGTTTATAGATTGGTGAAATACAATCGACAGAGAAGGAAATTTGTAGAAGTAAGTGGAAAGTGGAAAGATGTAGTTGAATTCGTTTCCCGCGGCCGTTGGGAGTAAGTTATTCCGCATGTTAATTGTAGGTGTGCGCGGCACTTCGCGCCGTGGACTATACTAATCAAACTCCAGAATGGTAAGTTGGACCTAAGGTAGGTTGACGTAGATGACCTCCTAACAACCATATCTAATTTATTCGACAATTTCAAGAAAATTTCATTTCGATAAATGGGTTTTTAAACGATAACATACACTAGCCAGGATTGCAGATATAATTCAACAAAATTTATACATACAATAAAATAAAAATGCATATAGCAGTTATTAAAGTATATTTCACTGCCTCTCATAAATTTTCACCCATAAAAGCCCTGCAGCCACAGTTTTTTTGGGACGAAATGCAGAGACTAGGGGTATATGGGGTACACTACTTGGACTAATGTTGCCTATTTCAATAATCAAACGTAGTGTATAAGCTGACGCAACATTTACGACCTCATAACCTGGCGTCTGGGGGTTAATTCTAGGCAGTCGCATAGCCATTACTTAAACATCTAGGAGGGGATTAGCAAGGACAAGGAGAAGACTGAAACATAGATTTTCAGCTTGTCAGCCAGTCATACTCAACCTCCGGTCAGCAACATCTGTCATTCAAAACTACACTCTTTTGATTAGAACCATTGATTTACAGGTACTGTAGACATCGATCGGATATTTTAACGAGATTTGACGACCCTAACCGATCGCGTCAACTGATTTTTACGTCCCGTTGTGTACTCGAACTTGTTTTAGAGCTCGTCGACAGTCATACGTCAAAAAACAAAGAACCAGCAAAGCTACAAAAAACAAAGACGGAAATTCTTTAATCTAGTCTATTAAAAAGCAGCACCATGCGATTGGAAGAAAACTGTGTATAAAATACACTATCAGGAATGCAAAAGGTGAAGTGATTAGGGCACTTGTATATATGAAGTATGTATATATGAAGTTTGGCTATAAGGAATTTAGAAGCTATGAAAGGGGTTACACTGCATTTATGTTATTAAAGTCCACAAAATAAATTTTTTCGACGTTAAAATGTGCGACATTTTTCCTCAGCAGAAGGTATTGCAATAAAGATCATATTTGCACTATAAATTTGGCCGAAGAATTTCTTTGGCTAATACTTCCATTTATTAGAAACGTGTCTGAACTCGTTGAAAAACATATGAGGAAGCTCCAGATCCAAGTGGCGCAAAAACCAACGATCACGCTGCCAAATCAGCTTGTATACCATGAGGTTAGTGTTTTGACAAAAAAGGAATCCTTTATAAAATTCGTTTGGCGGCTGCAAGGTAGTTAGTTGTGAACAGACAGGGAAGTCAGCCCCAACACGCGTACGCAAACACCAATTGGCGGTAAAGAGGCGAAATCATCTGTCCCAAGTCGCCATGCAAACAGTTGAAACTGGGCACAAATCAGCATGGGAACAAAATCGCATTGAAGGCTCCCGCTCATCTAAAAAGGCTGTAAATTTTTAGAGGTAATTAACTCCTAGGACTCGTGCGTTAATAGGCACGTCAAATAAGAGAAGCCCGAAAAAGCCATCAAACAAGTAGCCGTGCCACAGGCAAACGTTTACATAACATATCTTAGCGTTTCCCAACCAACTTCTTTCACGAAATTTTATTTCTCGGTATGCCAATTTTCCAATACGAATAATTGTATAAAAACATTAATGGTATCCTTTTCGCTTTACCATATGTTATGGTCAATTACTTTTATGAATTTTGTTAAGATCTGGAGCAGACGTATGCACGAATCCTAAACAATGAATCACATCCAGGTTTCTGCCCGACCATAGATAATGTAAAATGTTGGTTGGAGAAAAATTAAATACTTTATAATGAGAAGAATAGTTCAAGGGTGACAAATAAAATGTTACTGGTAGTTTTGAAAGAAAACTCTCTCAGCTACAATGTAGCATTGGCAGTTGCTATCGAGCTATACTTTTTATCCCTGAGAAAGTATCGTATCGTACCCTCCATCTGCCACCCATATATAAATTACCATAGGAAAAGTATTTGATTAACGAACCAACCTGAGGCTATCGCAAGTATCCTTTAACACAAGTCGACGGCTGCGATTTTCATACAAATATGCATTAAAAAATGTCTGGTCCATTCCGCCACACATTATAGGTTTCAACGGGACTTGCTAAATTAAAACTGCGCTGCTAATCTGCCTTTCTGAGTGTTCTATTCTGCAGATTATTTGATAAATTGATTCTGGAAGCCATTTAATGCTTTAATCGTTTGGACCACATTAATCCTGGATCTCACTTTTAAATCAGTTGCCTAGGTGAAGAAGCAGACAACAAGCAATAATAACTGGGTCTTCAGCAAAGAATCTTTGGTCCAAAAAGATAAGTTCTTGCGTCCGCCAAATGCTCGACCATTTTTCAGCCAAAGTTGTCAAACTTGACGAGACATAACAACGCAGTAAAGATCATTAGAATCTTTTACAAGCAGGGGCAGGGGCTCCTGCTGGATTATGTCTGTGAGAATGGACATTTAGCCAAACGTATCTAAAGCGCCATAGAGGATTGCTATTTTTATCATGATCTGCTCTTAACTTTCAGTTGTACAGAAAGCTGCAATTAGGGTTTAGACGGATGAAACTCAACCACTTTTATTGTATTAAAAATGTGATTAGTTTGAAGCCTATCATACAAAAGACGACCACTTAGGTTATGTAATATGTAGATGTCAATTTGGAAAAATAGATAACAAAATGACGTTGAGATTCAATGCATTCAAGCACCAATAAAGTTTTTGAAAACCTTAATAAAGACTAACACATAGCAGGCAATCCTATAATGAGTCGAAGACCCACTCAAACTAGCTAGAGAAACTGCTTCGACTCTGTCGGTTTCTTGAGAAACCAAGTGGAGGTTTCCCTTGTGTACGCATAGGGGTTCAAAAGAGAGTTTTAAAATTATAAGGAAAAAATATGCAGTTATTTTTTCAAGACACAAACAGTTAAGGTCGGCACAAAAGTGTTTTAGGGGAAAAAAACTGCGAACTTGAAACCAAAAGAAATGCGACGTTTGACAACGGAATATGGGCAAACCCGCGTCTGAGCGTTTGCAGTGTCACGCTAGAGATAAAGTTATTCCCATGCGCATGCATATCCTGCGTACAAATATTCGGAATGATTTTAACGTGTTTGGATCAAATTTATATTATAAAACAGTAGTGACATACGCTTTTATTTAGCCGATTATAATCATCCACTTTTCGCATATCCTGCAAATGCTATTGAAAATTGAGACTCATACGCGCGTCCTAGGTCCCTGTTGTATACAAGAAAAAACTGTCGTCACTGAATGACATGGTTAGCAGTCTTAGCTTTCTTACTGGTGCAGCATTAAAGTTTCCTTGGCGCCGCAATGTTGGATGTCTTGAACGAAGAATATCCACTCCGGAAAAAAATTGGGCACGAAAGAAAGCGCACAATATTAGACCTAACGTCAGTATAAACGAAAATTTGCTGCTCAAATTAGTAACCTGACGGTTAATCGTACAAGAACTGAGTTTGCTGAAGTATCAAACCGAATTTAATATGGCGGTTATTTAATCAACTGACTGCACCCATGCAATTGGTCTCTTGCTACTTAAATTCATCGTAAGGATTGATGCTAATCACACTGTGTGGAAAAAACTGCCCTCCCTCCTGATGACGAATAGGCACCCTACTAAAATGTCACACATAGAAATGGCAAATAGTAAAAAAAATTAAAATTGGGTAAGGATGTCATAGTTTTACCGGCTGGCAAAGGAAGAAAAATCATCGCGAAGTGTCATTTCGATTATAATGGGAAGACACATTCTCATCTAGATAAACAACAATCCTATCAACCCACACTGTCCCAATCGGTCAAATCGAGTTTCGACCAGCTAAACGAACTCCTAACTGGAGTGAGGATCTGTGTCGGGCAGCTACAGATGACCGACGAAACACGTGCCTGGGCCTTTATCTAGTACCTGAACTGTTAATATGGTAAGTTACAACATCAATGTAATCTCTCTTGACGAATGGCGGAATATTTGCCAGGTTCCATGAAATATCTAAAGCGGACAATCCTCATGCTCCCCAGAGGCAAATTGCAGCGATCGGGGACAGTCCCACCCGCAGTTTAAGAAAACGGATGGCCGGACGATTAACATTACCTTTTAAGGATTCCAACGCTTCTGTCAACTCGGTCTCAAATGTAGTCGTCGATATCCGTAAAAAGCTCTTCGACATATCGACAGTCAATTTCGACAATGCCCACCGCACACTCCACAACAGGGTGCTGAAGGGACGGTGACTTGCGCAGATTACAGTGAGGTGAGACTCTCGTCGCAAGTT
>UYRU01042806.1:1513-24171 GCA_900617775.1 Dibothriocephalus latus | reverse complement strand
TTTTTTTACAGAAGATACTTATATAAGTTGTCAACAAGAAGCTGTTTAAAAAGCCGGCTTTCTGTTGTGACTGAAATAACCCGAGATTATGCTGCACGACAATCAGTATTATGATCCTACTTAATACCGTTTTAAAAGCGATTGTCAATCTCTGCAAATTTCTGACTTTTGCATGAAATATCGGCCATACCAGTGCTTGAGCCTGAAAATCCTACTGAAGCAAGACACTGTTTTGCTCTAAATTCAAGGAAGACAAAGGTCCGATTTGAGGTTGAGCTTAATTTTAGAATAACGATTACGATTGGATTTGGGGTGGTTTTATTTTCGCCACCAGAAAAATGATACATTCGTGAACTGTTCAAAAGGTACTGGGTGCCGGATGAGGCTGCGGTAGGCCATGTAACCGCACCTGGCAGCCCGTAACCGCAAAGTCGTGCAGTGCTGGTAATATGGGCTTTTACGGGTGGTCAGACAATGGTAACTCGTCCGAACATGTAAAGTTAAAAATAAGAAAAAGTCGTAAATAAGAAGGATGTTGTTTAAGTGTGATGTTCAGTTTCTGAAGCAGCGCGCCTTTCGATTGTATAGCAAAGTGTCAAGTGAAGTAGTAGCAACCGCTGAGCGACTAATTTCCTACAACTGCAGCCAATCAAAAATGCATAATAATGAAAATAATAAATATCCATGTAGCGATTGTTGAATTCCACGAGCCAAATCTACTCAACAGTAAGTATTATTCTTAAGCATAATAAATCACATAACTGCGCGTAGTCCAAAAATACGTTAACATATCCCTTACACAAAGCATAAATCAGAATACCCCTCCATGTAGTCAAAACGGCACTGCTGCAAGATGACTGCTGCAAGATGACTTATATCACTCATTATATAATGTGTGGCGAAAATACACAAAACGGTACCGCTAGCCTTTTTGTAGAAGCAATTTAGTAACAGCGTACGCTTTCGTCAAAAGAAACCGTTTGAAGGCGCTGTGGAGGCTCAAATGCAGAAAGGATTGCTTCCTGTGGCTGTAATATAATAAGCAAAACAAGGCCAACTAAAACAACCCGGGTAGGGAGGTATTAATGGTTAACTCTGTGGGCTTATACACCTATCCGTAAATAGAGCAAAATATAATCTAAAAGCTCACCAGTCTGTCATAGGACCTGATTTGCTCCGATTGTGCAGTGATTACTCCCTTCGGAGGCGGACTTGAGAGGTACCTGCTCCCTTGCTGTAAATGATCGGGTAGCCAAGTAATGTTTACAAGCGATAGGGTTGAGAAGTTAGCTCCTCTGTCAACGGCAAATGACTTGGGATTCAGGAACTGCGTATCCTGTAGAAAGAAATACTGCACTCACGCAGACCAATGGGATGCAGGTTTATATCATAAGTACATCAAGACTGGCATTCAAAGGAAAAAAAGCAAAAAAGCCAAAAGTTAACGTCTTGGAAAGCCAACTGTAACGTTTCTGCTTCCATGTGGAAATAAGTGACGCGTACACTCGTAAATACAGTTGTAGAATGCACCGGCCTTTGCCCTGTTGACTTATCAGGTCTGCCGATTGCGGCAAAAAGCACGTGTCATAATCGCCTCTTTACCTTTCACATCAAAACATGTTACCCTAGTATTTACTCATGTGAATACTTTTGTGTTGATTCTTTACCGGCCGCGAATAAAAGCATCTAAGTTTATGTGGTCTTTGTTTCAACAAATGCAGCTTAGCATTACACATGCATCTGCGCGCAGGTTACGCTTAATCGTGAGGATTGTTATTTTTATAATGGGAATATAAGGAGCAGAGGTGCCAGGAAATTAAAGGCATTATTTATCTGGAAGAGTGCTCGGTCCTATTGGGACCAGGAGCAAGGTAAAACCGGATAAAAATAAAGAGAGAATCGCTCGTGCTCGAATTTTCCATAGAGGTGATTACTCCTCATATTTCATGAAATTCGAATCCTCCTGAAGGTCAAGAGAGGGTATACAGCCTATAAAACGTATAGTGCGCAAACTAAGATTATTTTTCTATCGTTCCAACCGATGGTACTTTCCTAAATAAATGAACTACGGATACCTGATTCCTCTAAGAACTCCTTAAACAATTCTTAAAACACAGTACACTTGGCAAATAGAACAGATAAATAGCTCGCGTTTGTAAAATAACTGAAGATTATTCACAAGAAGATTGCGTGTTCACGTACCCAATCCGTAAATATGTAACTATAGTACTGGCTTGTCATGTTGTACTCATTTATCTGTAATAAGATAAATATGCAGGGTAAACTTGGGAAAAAGAATATATCGTCGTAGGTCTGTCAAGTTATATTTTTGCGAAAACAAAATTGCTAGTTACGCAGTAAAAAACTTACCAAATCCAGAAATTCGGGTATTTCTGACTGTGGAATGTCGACCACAAAACGGAACTGTGACATCGTTGTCCGGAAATACTTGATGACGTATTTATGTATCAGATCATTGCGGTCCCATTTACGCATAATGATATCGCCCTTGAAATGCGCGAGCAAACTTTCAAATTTCTCCAAACCTAGATAATGTAAAGCAGCTTGTATTACACGGATTTTTCTAAAAGTGCAAATATATTTACAACACTAGGTTCAGCCAGGCAAAAAATCACCTCTAATCACTTCTTTGGCGAGCGCACAATCAACTTCCTATGAACTACTTTTAAAAAGACTTTGGCGTTTGGAGAGGTATGCTGCTATGTTTACTTATGCATGGTCCGACAAATGATTATCGAAAGCGCACAGCTAGTAAAAGAACGTAAGGATCACCACGACTTAACTTCAACCGGTCATTATGAGATTAATTAGAAATTATAAAACTTATCCATTAGGTGATCCTGGTAATTACAAAATATCCCTTCTCGCAGATTATTTTTGGTGTTATTTAATTACCAAAGAAACAATTTTAACTGAAAGCCGACAATTGATTAACATTTTGTAATTTCCTCTCTATTTACGATGGTGTACGATGGTGTACGCTGGAAAACTGGCGGCAGAATAATCTCTCTCACATTAAGATTTTTTCGTGAAGACCCACGTTTTTTCTCATGCAGAAGAGCATTCACACACATGCAGACAAGTAAGGCCACTAGCTTTTAACTGGCTGGTCACATATCTGTGCAAAACAGGTCAGCTTTCGTACGTGTGTCTACACCACTACCAAGCTGTATGTGAGTCTTGTAGACCTATAGTTTTGTTTTTGGTCTAAATCACAACTATTCCTCTGGTGGTTCTCACCTACAACATCCAGACCTCATATGATATTCCAAAAGTATAAAAGAAACGTGTCAGCACAGTCGATGTGTTATTTCACGAAATTATACTGAAATTCTCAAACATATTTCCTTTTCCGAAACATAATTAGAGCTGTAATATTTATTATTGAGCGGTCTAATCCCAATATATTTTTGATAGGCCAAGATGTCCTCTGTTAAACAAGATGCATGCCATCCGCTTGTAAAAACCATGCTATACGAAAACGACTTCTTATCTAGTAGTAGTGTTTCTCATTGATAGTCAGTTGCCTTATAACTTAAAAGATGGGTCATAGAAAACATGCAAAAAACTACCCCTTTCTGTATTCATTTGGTAAAAAGTATGCCTTCTTCAAAGCTGGTACTCGAAGGAAGCATATATTTCAAATCTAAGAAAGACCCTTTGCAATCTACAGTGCACTTTGAACTCGCTCTACTTCTATATTTGCATTAAGGATCATTAAACTTCATGCTAGAGACACGCAGTCTAAGGAAACCCATTTATATCTCTACCCCAAAATGAAGACCTATCATAGTATTCATAAACGTTGTACTTGGTTAAGGCCATATTGCTTATTCCATAAACAGCATTAGCAAACCTACAGATAAGAGTCTGTATGAAAAGATATTTAAAAGTCTTACAAATCTATCTATTAATAGATATATTTTTAAAACCGAAAATTGCGCTTTTGTTAAATATTAATTTTAAGAAAAGCGTAAATTGCTACTAAAATAATACAATAAAGCATATGCTAATGCACCTTTTATAAAATATATCTGAAATTATGAAGGAATCGAGATTTAATGAGAAAAGAGTTGTGCTGCGAAAGCAATCATCTCTATAGGGGTCAGTTTATACAGGTGGCGGGAAAGAAGCTTAGTCAAAAGCCGTCATCCTTACACGACCGATTTGGATTGGGATGATGTATTAAGATAATGAATTTTTGAACTAGTATAACATTTCAGAATTTCAGTTAACATCTCCTGAAATAATAAATATGTTTCACTTCCTTAGCAAGTATATTTGCTCGTTTTCGACAGTCGTCTATAACCGAGGTTATCTCCTTACGAAACTGCTATTATCGAAATTAGTGGGGCCATTTAAAGTCTACGCAAAGTCAAAATAATAACGAAATTTAACAGTTGTGGGTAGGAGGCAGGCAGGCAGCCTTACCTTCGTCATCGGTATAGATGAGGCCCAGTTGCTTCCATTCCTCAGCTTCTTCAACAAAACGCCTAAGTGTGTGGCCAATCACGCTCTGCGGGGGATGAAGATTAATGGAGACGTTGTTTAAGTGCGGCTCGTCTCCCCACCTAGTCACCATATAGGGAATGCCGTGTTTGTGACTGACGCGCAATGCCTGTGCTGATGCAGCATTGCCGTTTGGCCCAAATATCGCAACCACCGGTTCCCTCAGCAACTCGCATGCTTTAAATAAAACAAGGTATGAACACCGACGTAACACTTTGTGTACAAGAGCAAAATTTCAAGTAAGTCCTCAATCGGCTCTACACAATAAGTCTTCAGTACAGCCAGATTTGTTACGCTTTCAAAATATACTGTGAAACGTCATTGCGGTCATTCAGGCCTCTAGTTAAGGCTTTACGTTTCATATTGTGTGCCTGATTGGATCACAACGGAATTCTATTAAATGTACTGACATCGATCTGAAAATTAGCTTACGAGTTTAGCAATCCGTCGAATGTCGCGGCGGTGACGTTCCGAGACGCCCCGCGAAATTCAACTTTCCGCGAAGTGTATTTTGAGTATTATTATGTGCAAATTTAAATTTACATGCACTTAAATCTAACAAGTCCTTCATACACTATTTTAAACCTTATTAGACTTACCAAAATCCCTATAAGCAGCTCAAGCACTCTGAAACGCTGTACTATAATTCGTAAATAAATTTAAGAAAATAAAAGCGTAAAAATTCCCACAAAATATCTAAAAATCAGCTGAACGGAATCTGGACGAAATTCCATGAAAAAGGAAGGGATTACTCCATTATTTTAAGGATAACTTGCTCCAGAAACGATATCGGAAAGCCCGAAGTAAGAAAAAACATATGGGAATCAAATTTTTCACCCACATAAGCAAACGTTAACGACTCATGAGCAAAGATACTGAAGTTAGTTCATTTTCCGCCCCCTGTTGCAGGCGGCTTAATTCGCTGACCACTTTCCGCAACCGGAAGGCACAACATAATCAAATTGAGAAAGCAGCAGAGTTTGCTGGACATTTATTATACCAAACTGAGCACATTGTGGTGAGCTTGGCCAGTCATCCTCTTGTTAAAATTAAAGTTTTCTGACAAAGCTGCTCTCAATTCAAGCGGCTTACTGGCCTAAGCAAACATGGACTGGCTTAATATATTTTTTCTTCTGTTGTTCGATGGATAAGAGAGCTGTTTGTTCTGCCACACTTTACCTCGGTGAAGAGTAGGTGATGCTAGTTACTGGATTGACTACTCAAGCCTCCATCAAGTTAGCTCGCTAGCTAGTTATCTGGGCTGATTCTATTAAATTCACTACCCGTTAAATAATTTCGAATCAATGTGGATCAGAAAGCAGGATTTTAAAAGCTGGGAAAATCCGACGCGCCTTTTAGTAGACCTATTCTC
Organism: Dibothriocephalus latus; assembly: GCA_900617775.1. Lineage (NCBI taxonomy): Eukaryota > Metazoa > Platyhelminthes > Cestoda > Diphyllobothriidea > Diphyllobothriidae > Dibothriocephalus > Dibothriocephalus latus. Next base: position 18,269 of record UYRU01042806.1, on the reverse strand, counting down.
CGAAAAGAATGTATATTTCGTCAGTTGTCCTAGGTTTGAACTGCTCACGATGTTCGCTCTGTGAAAGTTAAAATTGTGACCAAGCACTCCGACACAATCTGAGAGTTGGGGTACGATGTCGACGTTTTGGTGCCATAACGTGAACAATAGGCTTGGTATCCTTATAAGGAACGTGCTGCAGAAGTTCCATAATCCTCTCACCGCAAGCTTCGAAGATATCAAATTCATGAAGGAAGAACAAAAAACAACAGGTTCCCTTCCTTCATGTGCTCGTCAGGCGAAATCCCAACGAAGAAATATAATCAACGATCTACACGAAGGTGCCGAACAGCACACAGCTTTTCGGTCGTCACAACAACCATCCGCTGGCCCCCAAATGAAGTCATGTCGGAGCAATCTTCAAACGAATTGCAGCAACTTGGCCGGAAAGGCACGCCAGGTCCGATATCTTCGCGGCTAGTTTATGCCAACCGGCTAACTGCGGGCTTTCATAAGCCGATGCCTACAGCCTTATCCCCGGAGGACGCAATAAGAAACAGCATCTATGATACACCAAGAAATACCAAATGTCAGAAATAGACAAACTTATTGCTGCGGCACTAGTCGTCGGAATTGCACACCGGCCCAAGTTACCATGCGTAACAGGATCACGAAAATTCAGGATAATTAAATACAACTAAGAAATTAGGTGTATTGCTTTGCTTCCCGTGCCTAGAATGTCCTCATAACTACAAAGACTGGACTATATGCATGCTCGTATTGCGTATACGCAAACACAGGCTGGCTGTTAGAGTAAGTAATGGATTATTCTAAGTGGATGCCCATACCTACTAAGGGGGTCACAAGCTTAACTTTGCTACCACAACGGTGATCTCTCACACCAGAATTAAGACAAACAGCGAATCGATTGAAGCCTGGGCCTCCGTTGAGAAACCAGTGAATCGATATATCAATTTGGCACCCGCATACAGAGTCCTACGCAATTACATCCGGATCAGTCACCAAATTGTACAACTGTCACTAGGTTCGGTACCGCGTTACCTCCGAAGGTGAACTCTAGTAATAATTCGAAATTTCTGATGAATAAAGATATGATCAAGGCGATCTACCAGCCCTCATTTTCCTTATTCATACGTATACCTGATATGCCAACATTAATTTTAATTCGTATGCTTTTTCGCCTTTTCTAGCAGCTGTGGGCGTGTCTTCATTCTTTTACCCAGTCGCTCGCTCGCACGCACCCGTAGCCTCTTCATACTTTGTAAACATATGCCAAATATAGTTGTTTTGTTGTTGTTGGGGGGGGGAATCACACACTAATAAACGGTAGCTTGTGTGCTGAAGGTCCCGCCAGGCAATAGCTGAAAACTGTCTCGAGGTCTTTTCTGACCTAGGTGATCTGTCAGCATTTGACCTATCGTTCTTTTTATTTTTATTTGTGTTTCTGACTGGGTTAATGATTCTTGATGGTATCGAACGTGGCCTACGGGTTGTTTGTGGCATATAGACCGCTTCCATACTAAGGAATATAGTTATTTAATTTCCCCGGAAATTAATTCCGAAGTTGTCTTAGATCAGTATATTCAAGGTCCATCAGCATAGACTGTATACTAAGGGTTCCAAGTCGGCTTATGGCATATGGAATGCCGTGGGTGGGTATCCACATTGCAGGGTTACGATCCCTCTGTGTTCAGCAGCGCTAATGCACAAGTTTTGATCTTCAAACAAAAGAGGCTATCTTATCATTTGTGCACACCTGGAAATTTTGAAACAGGATAATATCTTGGCCTGTTAGCCCAGGTATGGTCACGTTGGTAGCAAGTTGTTATCGGCAGTTTACTGAGACACGTCTCCAGACTCACGGATAAACCGGTGGAAGTTAAATGTAAAGTGAGCTACCTAAACTATCTAATAAAGCTTAAATATAAACTTAAACTGAACGGAAAAATAAAAAAAATAAAAGTAAAATTGTTGTTGGCGCGCCAAGCATTGGTGGCAAACATTAGACTATTTAAACAATTTTGGGGACCTAAATATAACTTCCACCGAAAAACCTAGTGGATGCTCTTGCTTATTTCCGTCCCGGCACCTAGCTCTCATCTGCGGTCACACGAGGCCGTTCTTAGCAAAACAATCACAGCCCCGGTAGCGGTCCTCGACCAGACGAGGGTGCCCCGTGTAGTCGCACTCGATTGGCTCGGAACTAACACCGTAACTGCCTCTCCATTCCAAAAGCAAAACAAAAACTAAATCCCACGGAGGGGAAGACAGGCGGTCTTATAGGATTTCCAGGCTTATTCGCGTGGTCTTAAAATTAAACAATATTCTCTGAAAATGGTGGAATTCGTGAGAGCATGGGATGATATAAGAGCCCTATTAAGGGGTGGCATTGCTTATCTCGTCGCGGAGGGGAGGGCTAAAAATGTGTTTGAAAACTCACTGATAAAACATACCGCCAGCAAACTGACTGCGCTGTGCGAGATAAACAATTTCAATCTAAAGTTATAACTAACCGCATGCACTCTGTCCCAAATTCCATTCTTCTCCAAAGGCTACTCGAGTAAGCATTCTCAGTCTAGCCACTCGAAATCGTCGGTATATTTTAGTCAAGCGGATGATAACCTGCACGGAAAAGAAATCAGCTCCAAGTCTCCGGGTACGTGCGTGTCAAAAGTAGGCTGTGTGACCTTCAGCGGGACGTGCTTTTGCAAGCAGGGACGAAGAGGAAAGATAGCCATCAAATACACAATTTTTCTGGGGCGGGCGTCCAATGGCAGAACAACGTGACGCTGGAGTTACAGTCGCCGCTAGGAACGACGGTGGTAAAGGCTTTCCAACCTGCTATAGGCCTTCAGTGACCGTCTCGTGAAACTGCAGTGGTTATTTCAAAAGAATAAATGGGTGACTGGTGTCAGCTCCTAGGCCGTGTTGATGGTCAGCTCCGATGACGTGTATGCCAGTTTTATGAATACTTATATGGCCTCCTAGCGACTTTGCCGAAGGCAATACTGAATTTACTGCCCGCTCATTCGATAACGCTGCCCGGAGGAGGGTTCTCGATCCTTACGGGCTCGGCAGCTACAGGAGCAATGACCTGAACTTCCTTCCTAATCTTCGGGTAGCATAAGCTTCATCTGACCACCATCGTCTTCTGTCTTCCGATCTGGCAGAAAGAAACTCGAATGCGGTTTTTCCCCGTCTGTAGGCGTGATAAATTTGACATGCTTATGACTACCGTGGTGCGACGGGCCGACTACTTGATGATCCACCTCTCATCACTTTTCCAAAGCGGTCTGTAAATTTGCCATAAAAATCCTGCTCAAACATAGATACTAATGTATTTGCGGTTGTTTTCTGTCTTTATGTATTAAGGAAGCCAATAAACCTCCTTCTGCCTTCGTTCTGCGAGCCAGCATGCCCAACAAAAGTACTTTCGCGCTGGAGGACTTGACCTGTAACACACTGACCCGCAAGTCCGCGGATAATTTTTGATAGCTTTGCTAAATATCCATCATTTTCTTGTCTGCACTACTGCTAATTCTACAAATTCTTGGAAAAAAACTTAACCAAAGACTACCTTCCACATTTTTGTAACCTTTTTAATAATACAATATAGATGAACATATATACTCCGGTTGATTTACTCTTTTTGGTTACACAGAAATGCATTCTGCACATCTGACATATACCTGCATTCATTCAGAACATATTTTCGCACTCTTGGCCTTTAAGCTTTTCTCCACAGCATCAGTATTTCTTAGAAATTTAAAAAACTTCATTATACTCCATTTGTGCTTTTTGATCAGAGCATGATCCACGGCTTTCTTTCTATCCACTAGAATGCTTCGAGTATGCAGATTTAAGAAAAGGAGGCTTAAAAATCATACCTGCTTTTGTGGCTGCGAAAGCATTTCCCGCTTCAATGTGTTTCAGGACGGGCACTAGTCGCACTTGGTGGGGCCGTCCGGTCAGCAATTCGGCCAGTGTCTGGTTGGCGGCTTCAGTTGCCTTTTGGAATGCCAGTGCCCAACTTTGGGATTCACCTTCGATAATGAACCCTGGAAGGAGACACACACAGGAAGAAAAAGAGGGATTGGAATTTTTGTTTCATTGGAAATCATTGCAAAATCAAGAACTTTGATATTAAAATTAAATAAAATGACGCGCAACTGGGCATCTCGAATAATACTGGCGACTTGGGGCTAATTTCCAGAAAGCTCAATGTTAGAACTAGTTTTAGGTTTCTGTCTGGAACAAGGTAATGTATATTTCGTGGGATTTAGCATATGGTTAGCTGTCATGCAGAGGGGTACATGCTCTCGCGTTCAGTCAATTAATGTTTTTGCGAATCAGTTATACAGCCGAATTGCCAAAGCGTACTGCGCACATTGAAATAAGCGGTAATTGGTTATTTTTCTGTTTGATTTCTACAATGGTTGAGACCGAAAATTCATTTTAATACTAAATGCCTGAATGTAAACCGCAAGCATTTTCCAGGTTTCCCAAGGCTATTTATCGGTATGAAAGTCTACTTATGTCCGGAAGACATAAAATCTAGGTTTGTTAGCAATAAGGATAATAAAAATATTGTCAAATATTCTAAACCTATTTCCGCCTATCGGAAAGCCGCAAATCAGTCCTGAAATTGTAAATTTGAACACAGGGGTCAGTCCGTTGCCATTCTTCACTGTATGCTTTCTACGGCTGACGGATTAACTTTTGCGAACTAACACATTCAAGAATAGCTGAATTTTGCAGGGCACGATCAGGATCAGCAGTTATGAAGGGAACTGTGGTTGCTCAAAGCGCTAACACTGATTTAATCAGCTGACTATGATTCATGCCTTGCAGTTTACGCCTCATTAGTCTAATACCATTGATGATAGACGACAATAAAAGTTAACCAACCATATTGGAGCACTGATGTAGATAAGGCTTTCAATCTTAGAGCAGCCATTTCCAAGTTGAACTTTAAAATATAGTTTTGTTATGCGTTTGCGAAGCTGCGAGTAGACATTTTGCTGTCAGACCAACCGCAGTTTGCGTTAGATTCGAAATCGAACTACGATAACAAATAGTCCCAAATTGTTAAATGAGCAGCGGAAAAGTTATTTTCTTTGTTTACCTGAACCCTCATGTGGGTGTGCTCCATTTATAGCCTGTCATTGGCTTATTTGCAGCTAATTTTCCTACTCGAATGTTTATGAAGGTGCTCAAGTACTCCCTGTGAGTTTTAACATTTTATGATTGCAAGCATAACTGAGTCTTTGAGGACATTCTCACGTCATATTCCGTGTTTTGTAACTGATGAAAAGATCCAAAATCACGGTTTGCTTAACAGACTGCCCTCAAATCAGAGGATAGTCCTTCATGAAAAAAGATACGAAATAACCCTTATTTCAGTCGAAGTTTATACAGTTAATCCTAGTTCCTTTATTAGCAATTTTCTGGCAGAACTAAAAGAAAACTGATGCCATATGCATGCAATAAACAAATATTGGCAGAGAGCACAGCAGAATTTCTTACCAACATTAAGTATTTGCTCCTTTGAAGCAGACTTCACAAAAAGCAGCGATCCAACGCATAGGAGATAAAAATAAGCCCCTGCAGAATTCAGCTTCATTGGTCTATAATAATATGAAAGTTGTATTTTATATATTTTCAAATAAATTAAATAATATTGTGAGAATTTGAATGAAAAATGTAACAATGAGTTTCCCATTTCGGTGGCAGTTTAGGGCAAATACGAATTCGGCCTAAAGTTTTAAAGTACCACTGACTTTAACTAGTGCAGGGTTCAAATCTGAATCCTGTTGATTACTAGATAATGGAGCTATTTTTGTTAAAATATCAATTACCAAGCTGGGCTCTCTGGAGGAATAAAAATGACAGATGGAGCCACCTGGTCTCTACCGCTCTCCTTCATGTTGGTTCATAGGCATGGTAGACAGAAAGCACTCGTGTTTTACGGGAAAGGCACTAAAAGGGGTTTTACTGGCTCCGTAAGCAAAGAGGCAACAATAAGTACAGTTTCTCCGTTAGTCTTTTTCAAATGATCATGCAGCATACAATTTGATGAGCGGAATATTAGTAAATCCAAACACCCGTGTTCGTAAGCTTTATCAATAAGCCTAATACCAAACCTTAACCTAGCCCCTTAACCTAACATAAACGAATAAAGCCTAACCCTCAAGTCTACCTCAAACCCTAACGCTAATCCTAGACGTAACACCAAGCCTTAACTGTAGTCCTTACCTTTAGGCATACCCTCACCTCAAAGCCTAACCTTAATAAAACTCGAGAAAGGATCTGATTGAATGGGTGAAAGGGATGAGGTATTAAATTAAACCTGCTCAACTAGAATAAGTATGTCGTAGAACTAGAGGCTAGCTTAAAGAACGCATAACTGATCATCACCGGCATGGGAAAAGAAATCCCCCTTGAAACACGTTGTCCAATAACCCAATTTTGAGGAGCTCCGCCTTAAGCTTGGGGGTTAGATTTAGAGCCTTTTTCTGGGTCAGACTTGATGTTAGCACTAGAAACCCAGAACATAGTTATCTCCCGGTATTTAGCGCAAGCCGTCCTCCATTCTATGGCAAGGGTTCCTGTTCGGGAGCGTTGCCGCTTCCATTTTTTCAATCTTTCAACTAGCTGAACAACGGTGAGGCTCATAATATTAAATTTGAAGTTTTAAGCGTCCAAAGGACACGATTTGGCGAGAGAAATAAACAATAACTTTGCTTCATATAAAAACTGTACACGCCCTCTCACAACTGCGCTAAATTATAAGAACAGAGACAATGCACGCAGAAGTCCTCGTTGTGCACGTAATTCATAATGTTGATTTTCACATCCGCCGGCGGTTCACCCATCTCTGTACCATACTTTTAATATAATATCCATGACTTCCCGATTAGGTGTTTTTGGAAAAATAGTGGGCTCAGAAAGAAGAAGATAAAAACTCCTGAAACGTGGTATTTAGGCGTAACCCAACTAGCAAGCCTTACTGAAGTGTTAAGAATTGGGGGAGGTGCTACGGGGAATGAGCGAACGGGAAGGTGTTGAAGTAAGTCTACCCATGTGACAGGTTTTTTATGGGACTAAAGGCTGGGCGTGGCAAAATATGCGATCTATGCCCAAAAATATTCCAAGCAAATTAATTAATAGTACGAAATAGCTGGAGGTGTACTTTAAACGACAGCAGTTAAAAATAGCCGGTATGGGATGCTTGTATTCACCTTCTCTTGAAACTATCAAGGCAAATTCCAGAAATGCCTAAGTTAAACAAAACAGTGCAAGCGCAAACCAACAACAAAGCCAAATCCCATTAATAGTCTGAAATGTATTCAAAAAATAGAGCAAAGCCTAAAGACTGCCTTCGCCGAACACCTTATTCTTAAACCGTATACAATACCTTTACCTCAGGGAAGAAACCTGATGAGTTCTGGGGAGGAGTTGCCATCATCTTAACCGCAATAGACTTTGAACTAATTGCTGCCATAGAAAACTGCTAAACCTTTACTGGATTTGTTATAAATATGAATCTTACTTGTTCAATAGAAACAGGTTGGGATTTATACTTCGGTCTGCATTTCGTAGAGAAAGGTCAGAAGGTACAGTGTTGTTTTGATGGGCATGGTGTGCCATAGCAGACATTAGCCGCCAAAGCAGAGAGCTTGGGACTCCTATGCTTGTAGAAGCCGCATCTATAACTTCTTAACTTGCGCTTTTATTATTTGTTAGTTCATAGCCAACACCGCAACGTGCTTCTCTTTCGTCAGTACGTATCTTCAGACCTTACCAGCTAGAATTATCCCCGTGACTCACTTAAATCAACACATCACCAAAACCTCCGGACAGCTGTTAGGTGGAACTACGTACTACGCGGTTCGGAGCGCTTGACGCATAAAACCATGAAATTCGTCCTCATTAGGAAAAGGCATTGATGGCGTGGGAGAATGCACTATCTTGAAAAATCTGCCTTGAAATACTTCCCACTCTGTGTACTCTTAGAATGAACAAGGTATGTCAATTTTAGATACAGGCACCTAATGCTCACTGTTAAAGCAAGCATTCCCTAAAACATTGAGCCGAATTGTAAGTAACCTTCTTGGATGGTTTTATCTTGACTTACATGTTAATTGTATTTACATTTTGCTGCCGCGCTCCATCAGAATGTAAGCCAGTTAACACCCACCCATTACTCTTTTCTGATTAGCACCGCGGGAGACTTGCGTTGGCATGTCTACCCTGAAACTCCCCACAGAAGTAGCGACATACAAAAGTAAAATTAAGTCATCGACTTGAAAAAAATTAGAATGAGATTAGGCTTAACAGTTGTGCACAGGCAGTCAAAAAGATTTTCCACACAACCGCAAGATAGAATAAAATCAAACAACAAATATTTGCGGACAGTATTGCAGGCAAAGACAAGGGGACTGGAATGGTCATTTCTGGCTTGCAAGCCGTCGTCTGCCAGTCATCATCAGCCACAAGTGGTGCAGCACTCGAAGCTTGAACTTTAAATCTAGCGCACTAAACATTGAGCCTTGAGGTCGTTGTTTTGCCGGTTTACGACAAGAGTTATTGACATTTGTCGATGAACATTTGCTGAGAGCTGACAGAACCCACTTGTCCCGTTCCCCCCCCCCTGCGTTGGGCTTTATTTCGCGGATCCTGACAGCAGTTGTATCAGCGAGTAGTATAGGCAGATAGAGAAATGAGGTCGCCGGCAAAGGCGGAACGGAACAAAAGAGTTCTGTTAGCAGTCGGCGAACGCTCGTCAACGAGTGTAAATGATTATTTACTTAACCATGCAAATATTTCCTTCTATAAAGCGTCTCACCAAGTTCTACAAAAGGAAGACAATGAAGCAAGGATAGGTAGGAGTATATCTTGTCCGTTTGAAAGTTAACACTATTAAGTCCAACCACAAGAGCCAACTGTGCGATGGCTTAGGAGTCCAATTGAGGTAGACTATGGAAAAGAAAATTATCAGTACCTGTTGTAAAGGGCTATTTATCTGGCAACGTTGACCTTCGAAACAGTTTCATGGGGTTAATGCTTGTAGCTTTGCAAGACATGTTTCAGCGTTCACTCACGAGGACTTGCAATAAAGTAATTTCAAGTGTCAAACACTCTGAAGACCGATGTACTAATCCTTGCCCATTGTAAGTGACCGATTATGCTTTAAATTAAATTAGAGGCACCTTTTCCGATCTAACCTGTTTCTCGGATGGAAAAGGGAACTTTCATTTTGCATCTGCAACCCAAGACCGAGGGAGCAGAGCGAAGGAAGATGTTTCCATTCCTCTCCGTAGCAAGATATGCCGTTCATTGTCATTGAAATCTGAATCCCCTTGGCAATATCAAAGTTGCAGACCACATCTGACCAAGGTAGCCTGCACACACATTCTCTCTCTTTCAAGATAATAGTTATGTTCGAATCTTTTTGGCTTTTCGAATAACGTACACCGGTATCCTCAGACAGTATATTACACTTAGGTCTATTCATGCTTTCAAGGCAAATGCATTTTCATTCTTCGGTGATTCAGGTGTCCAGAAATAGAGACAGTTAGTAAATCTGCGAACTTCAAAGCTCCAGAGTTGAAGACAGAGTTTTAAAATGATTCCCACATTTCGCAACAATGTCCGTCATATGGCTGAAACAAAAGCACCTCATGTTCCCTTTTTTACCATTAGTCTGGGCGTTCATTATGCGAGATAAGCCTTTGCCAGACCGCTTGTCTAAACTTCGGTCGACGAACAGCGCAACTGTTCTTTAAATATTATTGTTAACAGTCCGCCGATCGTACCATCTGCGGATATTTGCGTAGACTGGCTTAGTTCTAACCCCTGTATCGCTGAAATAATCTCTCAGACTACGTATATGCGTTTATTCAGTCAACATTGACTATCCCCATTCTATCCTTTTACTTTCGCACAATCCAAATATCGTTTTCCAGTATCTCGATGAAAACTGCTGTTTACTGTTCGCCGATATCTTGACAATTAATAGGCAATACGAAGAAATATGCTTAAAGCCTATTAGATTTGGCAACGCTGATCTGATTTTTTTTATTTATGCGTTCATCTTCCTGTTTATTTTTACTCTCTGTCTTTCATAGTGTTCAGGTTTGTTAAAAATTACTATCAGTATACCCAAGAGCACATAAAGATCGGTCTCAATCTTCCTTCCCCTTTGTGATGCATTATTTTAGTATACGAAGTCTGTAGTCGACTGGTGATCAAGTTGCCCTACTGCCTGCTACGACATCGAAGGCTCCGCCTACATGTGTAACACGCCCATGTGGCAATAGTTAGAGGCCCACACAAACTAACCACAATCTGCTTAACGTAATCCATGAGTCAGTATAGACCACATTTTTGGCTTATTGAGACGTTCACCCTACTGAGATAGGGGTTAGCTACAAGCCTGTACAACCAGAGGTCTGTGCTTGGGTCCGGCTTTGGTAATGCGTGAAAGTCGACTGTAAGAATGGACAAGAAGAATGCCTACGAGGGCGTACCCGAATAAAATGAGAATTATTTACTGACATTTTATTAGTTTAATAGTATATCTTATTACCACTAATCCTCTTCAAATTACTGTCAGTTAGATGGAATGCAGATATCCGAAAGAATTGTCCACTACTCTTCTGTCCCTCTTTATTTATTATGTTAAGTGCTCTTAGCGATGTTTTCCTCAACCTCTTTTACTTTCTGAAGCCGGTCTCTGTTTTAGGTTTTTTTGCCATTATTGGAAATAAGAAGAAGACGCGGAGGGCAAAGTCAGGTGCGTAGAGAGGTGAGAAATTAGTTTCAAGACCTTTGTTTTTAAATTAAGTTGATTTTGAACGCACTATGGGTAGGTGGGTTGTCACGATTAAGCAGCCAGTCCTCCAATCGTCATAATTTCGATCGTTTTTTGTAACACATTATCGCTTCAGCCCTTGCAGGTAATATTTTTAGTGGTTGTTTTTTGTTTTGTTGTGTCAAGAGGAAATAATTTCCAACGAGTGACTCATTTAATGTCAAAAAAAAAATTGGGTACTTCAACTTTGATTTCACGTGTCGTGTTTTCTTGTCTGGTCAAGGAAGCTGCCTTACACGCGCTAGACTTACTTTTTATTTCAAGATTACAGCAGTAACAGCAGCGTTCACCCGCCCGCTGTGATGATCTTTGACAGAGAAATCAGTGTCGATTTGTTCTTTCTCTCTGGTCTTTCAATGCCCGGCACACACAGTGACATTTATTCCTCTGGTCAGCACAAACCAGTCCTGGAACAAATTTTACCGAGTCTCATGTTCGATTCCTCAGTACGGATTCCTTGCAGGAGCTATAGGAAATTTCTATTATTTCTTCTATTTGGCAGATTGTTTCACAGAAAGCAACCATGATAGGCTCGCGCACATTTTAACATTTATGCCTGTTCTGAACGTTGAAACACGGCCCCGAAGGGGCTCGATTTCAAATGGCCTTTGGCAATTTCTGAACCGAGCAAACCCTCGTATAACTACTTGCCTGGCTTAGACGTTCCTACGCATAGATTTCCCACCATCATGAAACTGTTTTTTGCAGATCACTTCTCTGACAGAAAACAGAAGTTGATGTCGGTGCCTTGCTCTTTGCAGCTTGTCAAGACAAAATCGCCCGGGGCAGTTATAAAGCAATCACTCTGTCTACTGCGAGGATTCCGCATGGACGCTATATGGACAACGGGGAAGAAAGAGCGTCTGCTTAACGTAGTTGGCGGGAGAGGATAGCAATATCAACCTAGTTACCTACAGAAAATAATCCCTTTTTTTGGTACGCCTTTAAAAAATCCCGGAGCTATTCGACAAAGTTCAGTTTTAGCTCTCCCAAACAATTGATATCACAGGTTGATTGACGGAAAAGTGCTTTCGATATTCGCTTACGCATCCTGTGCATAGGAGAATCGAAAAATACAAGTATTGCACTTGGTTTGGATTGAGATTTCGATTTTCTATGGGGTATGGAGTTCAGTAGAGTTATGAACCCCTTACAGGGTTCATTGTTTGATTCGTGTTACGTTAATTAAGAGAAAAATAGGATCGAATGCCTCCTCCTCTGTCGGGCTTATACAGGGGCGCTGTAATGCTAAACATTTATAGCAGAAATTATTTACCTGGACGACCATTAACCAAGGTCGACTACTTAAACGAATGAATGTGCACTAACAAGTGATAGATCTAAGGTTCGAAATTGAATTGGTCATTAAACGATGTCCATTGATAAATAAATATTTCATTTAACATCAGAAAGTTTAGACAGATAGTATTGTCGGCAAAGACAAGAGAGACTGGGATACCCATTAAAATGGCAATACCATCTGCATAAGACTACTAGACTACTACTATGGCTGCGTTCAAAGCCCGAGAAATGAGACCAAAGGCAGAGCGGGACAAGCGAGTTCCGTAGGCGGACGGTGGAAGTTCATCAACGAGTATCAGACATTTTATACGCCGATTGAGTAACACGATTGATGTGGGCAGAGAATCCGTGGCCTTGAGTCTATTTAGCCCCTGCCAAATATTGTGAAATATCCTACTTATGATGACCCAATGGCCTTCATAGTTACCAGTGTATGCGGTTTTGATGAGGGAAATTTACTTGAACAAGTTTACGTGCTCTGAATACCCACATTGGATTTCCGATCAACGGAAAGGCCTCCGAAACGGTTTCCTCTTGCAGAATCACAAAACATCTTTTAATTATAGCGCACGACTCTGACTTTCGGCCTCGGTACAATATTTTACAAGAAGATAATCCTTTCTGTAAGCGGGCAGTGACTTCAGTCTTCTACCTTTTGCCTCAACTTATATTTTATACTTAGCATTTTACGAAAATGCATAAAACGCCTGAGATAGTCAAAGTTATTTATTGCGTAAGAACTATCCTTGTTTCCAGAGCCCGCGGAACTAGGAAAATTATCCAGGGACAGCACCGAGCCGCCGACCCTAAATATGCGTCAATTTTCCGAAAGGCCGGGCTACCAAACTCGCATCTGCAAATCAGTTTCTCCTCGTTTTTTTATTTAATGTAGGGTTGGCAGGTCTGATTCATTTGGCTCCATAATTATTCTAAATTTGGTGTTCGCTGTTTGATTTAAAGTGCGTTCTCTTATTTGTTTTGTTCTACATTTTTTTCAGTATGAATTTGTAGAAGAGAGATAAACCTCATGGAGAAAATGAATTACAGTGTACTTGATTTCGAATGATAAAAATGAGAGTTAAAGTATATTTATTTTACATCTAACCTCCGATCCAATCGTAGTCAAAATTTAAAATTTAGCACAATTATTTTATTATTGCGCATAAAAGACGAAAACGATAGACTATTGACCACCATACATCTTAGAATGGCAGATCAAGAGTTGGTTTTTATTAATAATACAAAACTGGAGAAGGCTCATCGGAATCAGCAACGCTAAATTGCTTTGTATTCAAAAAACGGAAGTGAAGGCATAAAGTCAAAAACTGGTATATATCTATATGTTTATGACAAAAAAATTACCCTAGTTACACCTTTGGCGCATTCCTTGGAGAAATTCGCGTACTGAAGGTTGCGGTGACTCGACTACAACGAGGATTTCTCAGAGCAAACTAGCTGCACTCCGATGGGCCAGTAATAAACACCGGCCGAATTTCGTCTTGCTTGGGCGAGTCAGTAGACGCGAATAACTCGACAGCACATGGCGCCAATCAAACTTAAGCTTCCTGCCATTGATCGAATGTCTGATCGTCTGGCTGCCGGCCTACCAATCAGACGCCAATGCAGACAGCCGCAACAAGCTATATAAAATTTACCCAGTGAGCGTCGTTATTAGCCTAAATGTGCGCCTAGACAGTGGGAACTTGGGATTGCTCGTCGGGAGTGTGGGTTGAAATGCATGTCCCAGTCCACAGCGCTTTCAAAAAGGGCACTGACATCGAAAAGACTTCATAGCCTGACAGATCGGTGAATGTCACTGCCTTCTGACACTGAAGACTGCTTGCAGACGATTGACATTATCCCTCAGAAAAACAGCCCGACTATACTTGTCTCGCATTTGCACTCAGCTTTAACTAATTTTCATTTTTCAGATTAGAATAAATTTAAGGGACTCCGCCTTCGTCAACGGAGTACATGTCGTCGCTTAGCGGAACCTAATGGGTGACTATTCAGCCTCATATTTTATTCTAATGGTATTATTTCCAAAGAAAAGTTACGGCGTGCGATCTTCTATAGTGCTGAAACGCGCAGAAGCCGTATGAAAAGAGCTTACGTCATTTTCGGTTTCTATTTGTTAAAAAGACAAAACTGACTTGTAGGGCCTTCTAAATATATTAAACCTCCGCCCAACGGCATAAAGTAGTTCATGTTCAGACGATTATTTTTTGGTTAGTGAGCGTAAATGAATATTTAATGGTGGTGGAAGTGACCAATAAATATTAAATTATATTCATTTTAATATACTAAACAGAATAAAATTCAATCGATATAAACTCGTGTTGCGGAGGGTACTGATGCCGATTGAAGGAATCTCACTCTTTTATTGGCGGAATTTAACGAAAAGGGAAAGACGACCTTCTATTGGTGGGATTAGACGAAAGAAAATGAAAGTCGGGTTACTTAAAAGGTAAAAGTAGGTTATCCTTATAACTCAGTGGTGAAGTTGTCTTCTTTATTCAGTAGTGACATTACCAAAATTATAAATCTTTCTGTGACAGTGTTGCAATAGTAAACGCAGAAAGTTTTGGGATAAAGCAATCATCGTAACGAATACATGCTTAAATACATAGCAAAATGGAGAAAGCGAGAATACCCAGGGGCTGACTATTTTATATTTTCGAAATTTGCGTTGTCAGACAGAGAATCAAGCCATTTAAGAACGTTCTCCACGGTAATTTCTTACCTTTTTTATTCGTTTTTTGTGAAATTACGAAATGTTTCCTTACACGTCTCTTTTAATGGGGACTGAGCTTTCAAGTACTAAAGTTGTTTCAATAGTTGCACTATACTTTTATGGCGTTTTATTAAGGGATATACCCTAAGCTACGCAACAAATGCCTTCGAGTGCACTTATGCCCTTCGACTATATACGAATCGCCCAGGGAATCATCCATACCAGTGTTTATTAAAAGGTTTTTGCTTCAAATCAGGGTATACAGGTGCACAAGATCGCTCTTGAGAATAAAAATGCTGAAAAATAATTGGTTTATTTGGGAGATGTTGGGCAGCTTCCGGTAAGTAGCGTTCTGGATAGAGTCGTTGACCAAGGCTACTTCAGTACGATTGTTTCGGCAATATAATGGGTAAATATTGACACTACGTGAACGAAATGTCTATGATTTTCCGTTTAACCAAAGGGAAACCAAACAGGCCTGCAGTTTATTTCGCTGAACAATTTTGATATTCCTCAATAATGAACCCTGAGGATTTAAATTATAGATGCACTGCCAAACGTTATGGTCTTATGCCCATGAAACCTTCATCTATCCTCCTTTTTGGCCAAGATAAGTTAGCCATTTAAATTCACATATAAGTATAGTTCTGCGATTGGTCCTACTTACCGTTTGAAATAAAAAGCGATTCCGAATTGTTTATGAACCGCAGACAAGAGCCTTTGCAGGCGGTCGCATAGTATAAGAACTACCAATGGGTATTAATTACAACAGTGGAGGGAAGCTGAAATGACAAAGTAAGATGGGTCCGCCTTCAGCATTACGTGAAAGTCTTATCCCGGATGGAACTCTTGAATTTTTGAATCAGGTTTGCCATTCTGGTTTCTCCTATCTTTGCCGGCAAGACTATTTGCCTATACTACTCGCTGCTATAGTTGCTGTCAGGCCCCGAGAAATAAGGCCCAAAGCAAACGCGTTGCGGGGCAAGTGAGTTCCGTTAACGGTTGGTGAACGTTCATCACCAAGTGTCAATATCTCCTGACCTAAACTGGCAATAAAATGAGCTTGTGGCTGGATTATTATGGCGTTAGACTATAATCGAAAATAGTCCCGAGTTCGAGCCTTGAGTGGTGCACTACTTAGGGCCGGGTATGACTGACTGACGACGGCTAATAAGCCAGAAATGACCATTCCAGTTTCCCCTGTCTCTGCCGGCAATACTTTCTGTCTATAGTACTCTCTATTATAGCTACGGTCAGGGACCGAGAAATGGGGCCAAGGCAAAGGCGGGGCGGGACAAGTGAGTTCCATTAGCTGTCGGCGAACGTTCATCAACAAGTGAGATCAGGTTATCACACAGTTGAGTAAATTGTTATGTCATTGGATGCAGTTGTTAGTTTTGGGGTGACTCTGAATGGAAATGTACAAAATCAGACGCGAATGACATTTCAGAGACATAGCCGCAGAAAGGGCACACCGTTTGTTGTCAGACCTCGGATTACCCTCTTCATGGTGTTGGTTTGACCTTGGCTGACTACGGGTACTAAACGAATAAAAGCTAGGCTCGTCGTCTTCGGCCTTGTCAATATCCTTTTGTATGGTAATAACAATCCGTTTGTAATACAGAATTGCAACAGACCTACAGCAATATAGACCAGTGGTCATAATCTTAAATACCTTCTTTTTGCATTAGTATGAGTTAAGACCTATCGTGCAATCGATTAAGAGGTTTATTTGGTCTGAGGTCATAAAATTAAGGCGAAATATGTGTTTTTGGCTAAGGAATTCTGACACAGAGCAGCAGGATCAGCTGTCCAGATAATGAAACACCCAGCACATCAGGTCA